>PVJS01002353.1:0-85349 GCA_004027185.1 Glis glis | reverse complement strand
GAACCTATGATTCTCCTGTCTCAGCCTCCCAAGTACTGGGATTACAGGTGTGCACCACCACACCATGTAGCTACCTGGCCACCTTTGACCTCAGTGCAAAGCTCTATGCCTGACAAAGCAGACTTGTAAACATCAAATGAATAAATGAACAAACTAACATCTGAAGAGGGGTGACCAAATACACCAAATATTCCAAACTTCTTTACAAAAATAAAAAATAAAAAACTTGCAGTTGGGTGCAGTGGTGTACACCTATAATCCCAGCTACTTAGGAGGCAGGAGAATTTCAAGTTTGAGGCCAGCCTATGCAACTTAGTGAGACCCTGTCTCAAAATAAAAAAAAAGAAGAAGAAGAAGGGCTAGGGATATAGCTCCATGGCAGAGTGCCCCAGGTTCAATCCCCTGTGCCATCAAAATTAATAAAATTGCATTTTAGTAAGCTGAGCTTTTTGTGGAAAACAATATTTTATTTTGTGGAGTAGTTTTCACAAATGCAGAGGAAGGTACCTTAAAGAACATCTAGTCCAGTAATTCTCAACCTGGCTACATGCTAGCATCACCTGAGACATTAAAAAGAACATGCCAAGCCTCCATGGCACACATGGAGGGGGCCCAGGCATCTGTAAGCTCCCAGCTGATGACAAGTCCCTTATCAGAAAGGTGAAGAAGGCCTAGTCAAACTGAATGCCTTATTCAAGACAAACAGCTAGTCCAGTAACAGAACTGACACCAGAATCCAAGTAGGAATGACACTATTTTTTAACATAGTATATAGAAAAAATTTTTTAATCATGAAATGTATTTGAATTGTGAAATTGTTGGCCATTTTTAAAAATGTGAAACTAGGCAAAAAAAAAAAGCTATGGATATTTGAACTCTTCCTGATACACAGCCACTGTCATAAATGGGTAGATATACACATTTGGGGCACTGAGAAGTTTTTTGCCTGTGACATAAAAAACTGAAGTGTATGGTTCTTGTCTTTGAGTTAACTGACCACACCTGGCAATGAGTACTTTTGCAGTTCTCTTAATTGGTATCATGATGAGTTTACTGTAGATACCCATCAAATACATTTGACTTTTTAACAAAAAGTTCATCTGTAAGATTGATGGAATTTACTGGATATAAAACATGACTCCATAATAATTGCCATTTTGCTTATCAGATTAAGTAGGTAATACATATTTTAACTATTTGCTAAAATAGTACATTTCTCAACTTACCTTTAATGGAATCGTTTTCAGCTCTCATTATGTCAATGAGTGAACTCTCCAGTGAATGCATGTCAAATGTCCTGGGGCGGTCCTGTAAACCCAAACAGCCACAAACCACTTTTAGAAACAGTATTTACATATAAAAGAGGAAAATAAGTTGCATCTGATGAGACATTTGCTCCCTCTTTGTATCAGGTACATTATTACTAAATGTTATTTCCAACACTCAAAACATCAAAAACCACAAAAGTACACAGAGCTCAGTAGAAAGTGAATTGATTTCTAACAATTTCAACAAAAGTACCACTGTTATTTATAAAGCATACACCATTAAAACTAATCTCCATATTACTTAAGACCAACCATGAAATAAATATAAAGAAAAAAATCTTAATCTTCTCCACCACTTGAAACTGCAAAATGGGTCAAAGCTTTCCAAGCTTGTTCCAGGCCTTATCTTTCAAATTGGCACCTATATGTGCTACTCAGAAGAGCCATATTTTCTTACAAGCCAAGGCTTGAAATAGTTGTCAAATGTCCTTTAGACTGCTAAATGGTAAAGTTTTTCAAAATAAATATCACAATCATAAAAAGACAAACTATATCCTTAATGAAAAAATAAAATAATTGGTTTATCTATCTCTGTATTACCAAGGCTATCCTGAATGCTAATGACTTACCCTCTTTAAGAATTTTTAAAACTAATAACCCATATGGAAAGTACACAAAATCCTCCTTAATACACACACCTACACACACACACACACACACACACACACACACAAATACACATGCATAAAAAACACCTAAGAAGTAATTTTGGTAGACTCTTCCTCCCCCAATATAAAACTGAATCTGGAATAATGAACCACAGGCTCAGCTCTCATTGCTGTGACAAAGCTTTCTCAAGGAGAACAAGACAAAGGAGAACTGCTGAAGCATGTGTTATCCTTCCCCACTCCCTGACGCAGCAAGGTGCTAGGTCTCCAAACAGCCTAGTCATTGCTTCTGATAAATAAAGGAGGAGGACACTGGTCAGAGTTAGTATCTGAATGAGAAAATCAAAAGCCATCTCAATTCTTCTTACCACCTTACTTTTCAAAAAGTTCCGCTTGATTTCTCTGCCATTAAAGTTAGGTGAAAGAAAGGGTGTATAGAACATTTCAACCTAAAACTGTGGCTTAACCAAGGGTAGGAGTGGGTGAGGAATCCCAAAATATACAACATCCCAGCTACTCAGGATGAAGAGTATTAAGACCACTAAAATTAAAGTTTAGCTTGATAAGTTAAAAGTAGGAGATTAAAACATTTTAAAATTAAACTCTGAGAGGAAGCAATAGTACACACTTCTGACCCCCACGTACATTAGACCACTGCAAGAATATTAAGTAAAAAGGGCTTCCAGAGAAACTGCACAGAGGTCTCGATGACCTCTTCAGTTATATTTTCTCTTGCATTACTTTTTATTTATATACTTTAAAATTTGTGGTAGTGGGGAATAAACCCCAGGGCTAGGTACATTAAGCACACTCTACCACTGAGTTACAGCCTAATTCATATATTACATTTTAACTTAAAGTTTTGGCTTCTTAAAAATATTTGCCTCCTAATTTTATTCTTCGTTTAAATTGTTGGGACCTCTCTTTTCTACTTTCCTTAGCTGACTTCTAGAAGCCCTAGGCTGATAGAGAATATTTTCCACTGGAGAGCATTTTTTGATCAGCCTGCCATTTCTCCTCTGCGTTTCTATAACACTTCACACCCTGCATGATTATTATGCTTCCCTGAAACGGGGACCACTCCTAACCCCACTATGTAGACAGATAATCAGTAATGTTCACTGAATGAACTGTTTTACGATACAGATGTTTTATCTCTGTGACCTGAGGAGTCCGAGTGTAGTTATATTTGTATATAACCCAATGTTAGAGGTAAGAGAGTACTGCAGGTTTTCCCCCCTCAGGGGACAAGGGTGTTAAGGTATGGGTGGGATGAGGGTGGAGGGGACAGGTGCCTTAACATGCTTTTCTGCTCTAGAGTGGTGTGACTCATTCCAGAACCTTTTCCCATCTTTTCTTCCTGAGTCTTTCTTCCTCATCTTCTCCTCAACAAGGTCTATAGAAAAGCAGGAGGACATACAGCCACAATCAACATTCTGAGGGTTAGTATAAAAGGGAGAGATTGTTCTGTTTTTACACTTCATGTCAAGCGCTGAATTAAATCAAAACCCTCACTGCATTTCCTTCTGGAAGTGAAGTGGCTTTGAGGCATAACTTGAGCTTAAGGAGTTAACACAACGTTGTACTATCTTATTCTATGGGAGCTAGATTTGACTTCCTTTCTGTAGTCTGGAGCCCTGCCCTAACCAGCCACCCACCCTATATCCATCTCCAGTGCACACCGGGCTTGGCGGCCAGCCGTTCTGGGTGCTGGTTACCCTTCACTTGCCTGTGTCCTCTGACTTGGAGCTTCCCAAGGGCAGCAGCTACGTCTTTCATCAAATGTCCCCAGAGTGTCTACCTCAAACGGGTGGTGATGTGCCAAGACAGTCACCACCTCAGTCCACAGAACTGGCCACCAAGGCCTGAGGTGGCAGGAACTCCCTGGCAGATGACCTTTGATTAAATATTATCATTTTCTACATGCGCCATGATATGAAATGGGGTAAGAAGCACCATCCCACATTTCTACACCACCATGCCTCTAGCAGATCCCCTTAGACAGAAAATATACAAATGTCTACTAAATCAATGAATGGATGAATTTCTTCAAGTCATTTTTAAGTGTAGAATATATTTCTTCTTTTCTACTTCCTTATCTTAAGGTTTGTTTATATATTTCCCCTTTCCCACTATAGAGCTGTATGTTTTCTTTTGCCAGAATAAATAATGGGGGTAGGAGGAAGAACTCAGTCTATTATTCTTTTTCATTCAACTAAAACAGTAAGCAACCTTGTGAATTTCTGGAACTTTCATTTTGCCAATCATTGAATGAAGAGAACAGTTGATAAATAATATAACACAGAATGCTTTTGTTTGGTTTCTTTTATAAGAGCTCTGTCTATTAAGTCAAGAAGTCCTTTAAGTTTCTAAACATGGTACTGGAGTTTGGCAAATCATTTCATAGCTCCCCCCACCCCAAGTAAATTGCCTGGAACACAAAGACTTTAGCTAAATTTAATAACCACTGACTTCTAACTGGTAAAGTACATAAAAATTAAAATTCTAAATAAAATATTAAACTTTCGGTAATGTTGTATGTGACTGAAATAAAAGCCCTTTATTCTTTTTCCTTTGTTATGATTTAATTATGGGATAATAAACAAATACAAACTTGGATCAACTGGTACTGACTTTCAGATGCAATGCGTTGAGAAGGATTCTCAGGCTCTATATGAATTCAGAAGGAAACAGTGTCTCAGTAGATCACTGGTGGCTATATTAAATGCAAAGGATAAAGTCCAATGGCACAAGTACTATGTTTTTACCAATCCTAGTCTAATATGTATTCTTCTCCACAACCCGACCGTATTAGGAATTATACTTATCATAAACTACTTTACATTTGTATTTTATTTATGAAGCTTTGGTAATTCAAGAACTTCAAAAGCCACATAGTTTGTTCAAGTAAATATTTTGTTCTCAGAGAGGGTCCAAAGTTTATCATTCTTGATTTACTCCTTCACTGATTTTATTTTTAACATACAATAATTTAAAAAAAACTAAAATCTAAGTGTCTGTGCTATTAGGAAGAAGGTAGAGGGATAGAGACACACAGAAACCCAACACGTAAGAATGGCACAAACAGTGCCAGTTTTCCTATCCAACAATCAAAGAGTTAAATCAAGGGAATGAGAGTGCTTTGATTTTTCCATGTTTCATTCTTCAGTTTAGCCTCTTTTGGTTACTAATTGGATCAAGCATAATTACCAATCTATTTTCTAGGATCCATTTCCCAGTAAGTAAACTAACTGTAAAATAAACAATTTGTTAAGTGACAGTTCTTCTTGATAGAAATTGAGACCAAAATATGAACATCAGCATAAATCAGGGTAATGAGTGTTAGACACTAGGAAGCCTCAGCTCTGCAGGGGCATGTTCATCCTCTAGAACTTCTTCTCAATCCATAAAGGAAGGGGCTTGAGTAGATTTCTAATCTCTCTTTCCTAGCTCCAAAGCTCCAAATGCCTTTACTTTTTTTTTTCTTTTTTTATTCTTTTTCTTTTCAGCACTAGGCATCGAACCCAGAGCCTTTTGCATACTAAGCAAACACTCCACCACTGAGCCACACACCCAGCCCATTTTTTTATTTTAGCTTTAAAATATCCAAAGATGCCTGTGCTTTTCTAAAATATATAGTTTATAAATTATAATAACAATTATGGCAGGGTCAAAAAATGTGGCTGGGAATGACTAATCAAAGTTTACCACCTTCTGTCCACAAAAAGGCAAGGGTCAGGGATAGATTAGTAAGATAATGAACCGTCTTTTTTCTTCTTGGAGCCAGGAGATCAAACCCAAGGCTAAGCAGGCACTCAACTCAATCACTGAGCTACACTCCCAACTCTCTTAGAGTCTTAATAGGACAGTCAGTCAATGCATTTCATTATGTTATACATAATGCAAAATAAGGTTTTTTTTTAATTACTGAAACAATTTCTTAGGGGGGAAAGGGAATAAAGTGTCCTGATTTCAGATAAAAGATTGAAGACTCTTACAAAACAAAAAGCTCCAACAATTCTATTTGCTTAAACCCACCTTTCCAGTTTCTCTTGGTAGCCTAAAAGGGGAAAAAATAGAAAAGCAAAACTTCCCTTTATTCAGTATCTACTAGGTATCTGACATTATTCTTGGTACTTTATTAATACTGTCTTAATCCTCAAATCTCCTAAATTGGATTGAATTATTCCCATTTTAATAATAAATGCTGAGAATAAGAAAAATTTAGTTTATTGCACAGACAGTTTACTGCAGAATTTAGAGGCACAATGGGGATTCAAGCCCAGGTCTCCCTCCAAAGCCTGTGATGGTTCCTTAGATAAGGTGAAGGTCCTAGCAGTCAAAGGACACACATTTGAATAAAGGGGACACTCTGTTTTAAGGACTCTGAGAAGTTAACATGCTGGCCACTGGCTGACAAACAGTAGCCACTCAAGTGATACTTAATAAAGGAAAGAATGAGCAAGGCATGGAAACCAGAAGAGAAAGAGAAACCTTGCCTTCCTTCTCTCTAGGATGACAGATGAGGCACACAAATTAGAGACCTATTACAAATGCATCCCTAAGTTATCACTGCTAACCACAGGAATAGAGGTGGTAGTAACAGTAATAATAATACCAGCAGCAAACTTAGGCCTTACATACACAATCTCACTTATTCCTTACGAAAACCCTATATAAATGGGCATGTTCAGTTATTATCCCATTTCACAGATGAAGAAACTAAAGCTTACAGTGACCAAATAATAGGACCGATGTTGGGTAAATAGAGGAGGTGGAATCTGAGCCCAGACCTTCTGACTCTAGAACATGTGAGCTTAATTATCATGCATGAAAATAAAAGAACACCAATTATTTTCAAGGCTCAACAAAGCACACTTTATTAAAGTGCTTAGACATCATCATTTTGTTTGGTAATCTTAATTGTCATATTTAATTCAATGAGTTCCATGTCAGTAACTGGTTGGTTTCAGTTTATGTCATCTCTACTTCACAGGACAATTTTTAAAGGAAAAACTATACAATACCACTATGAAAATCAAAGTTGGTAAAAAAAATAAGCTTCTGACAAAACAAAGTGAATATTTCAAAGGGCAAGACCTGTCCTTTTAATATATGAAAAATCCTGCCTGCCATGACAATAAATAGGAAGACCTACACCAGCACACAGCTGATGGCTGATGACAGGCTTTTCATGACATTCCAGAAGTAGGCACGAGAAGCACGTGAACCCGAACTGTCACTATCAGGAAAAACAACTGAATTGTAATTATGCCACAAGCCAAAATAACCATCTGTGGTCATGCATTTTATTTTTATTTTATTTTGAGACAGGATGTCACTAAGTTGGGCAGGCTGGCCCCGAATTTGCAATCCTCCTTCCTCAGCCTCCCAAGTCACTGGGATTACAGGCATACGCCACCACACCTGGCCATAGCAATTTCTATTTAAGATCAGATGATGATCTAAGACAATATTTTTATACTTGAGAATCCATCAGAATCACTTGGAGGTCTTGTTGTCAATCCCCACAGTTTCTCACTCAATAGGTCTGGGTAGCGTCCAAGAACTCACATTTCTGACAAGTTTCCAGGGAACACACTTTGGGAACCATCAAGTTAAGCAGTTCCATTCAACTGGTTACCTTCATTAGATACTTGGAGTGTGATCTGTAGCTTAAATCCTGACTGGCCATCTGTGTATATCCCACAGGAACCATTTTAGGGTTTGTTTATGAAGAGAAAGGCTTTGTTCTCAAAACTCAAATAAAGCTCTCTTTTCCAAGCTCTATGGTACAAACCTTGGGAAAAGATTACAACTGAGTTCAATTTCAACAATTAGGGAGTTGCTCTTTGAGAAAAAGCCTGGAGAGGTGAGTGGTCCACTGTTAAGAACAAAATACAAATCTGGCACGTACATCTTCACTCTCAATTATCTTTGGCATCTATATACATGATACCTTAAGCATATGGTTCTTTTTTCATTCAACTACACAGAATATCTGCCTTTCAGTATTTACTAATGGTAAGTTTGTCTCCTCTCTCAAAACTGTTGATCACATATCCTTTAAGCTACATGTATTCAAAAAACAATCTAAACAAAGGATATGCTAATTACTCATTTATTGAGATTCTTCCAATTTATCAAGTCATATAATAAGAAAACTATATAGTATATTCTGGTCCCTGTTGACTTGCCTTTATAGAACTGAGGCTTAAAAGATGATCTCAGATTTTAATAAGTAGAAAATATTAATATCTACCATTTATTAAATATCTGTGGATTTTCTTTAAAAAATCTGTTATCAAAGGAAAAATTCATGTCTGTCAATATCCCATGATTAGAGAGCCACAAAGTAAATTTTTCTCAAAGATCTCACTCTTATGTAAAACTATGTGTACTTTAGTTGGAGAAGAGAGCTACATAACCCATCATGTTTCATTTTTTGTGCTGGATGTTGGGATGCTAACAACTAAGTTTCATGCTCAGAGGTAGTAACTGTCCTCAGCCTAAATTTTCTCATCCAAATATATCCCATGCTACCCCCACCATCACCACCACCACTCAATTATTGGTTCTTTTTATAAACTTGAGTTAGTGTGTTTTGGCATTACCAGACTGGGTCTAAAACAAAATATAATTAATTGAACATAACCAAATTATTAAAAGCCAAAGCTAAAATTCAGCTACCACCTTTCCTCATTCTCTTTCTGTGAAAATACACATTACTATGATCACTTCACAGACTGCTATGAATCTGTATCAGGCTATGGAAGTTTCTTTCTGGCTTAAACTTTCCCTGGTGAAGAAGGAAAAGAAAAATATTTTGGTTTAAAAGGAATTCTGTGCCAGCGTGTCAGCTGCCAAAATAAATAGGAAGTCCGAGATGCCAGTAGAGCCCATAATTAATCAAAGGTAACTATGGGGGTTTTAATCCAAGATTTTCCATAATGTAAATATTCTTTTTGGATTGAATAATATTTAAGCACACAGATCATCAAGAGTGGACTGCGTGGTCAATTTTCAGGATCCCACTTACAGACGACCCTCATGTCCCTGTGCAGGCAGCAAGTCCCTTTTCTCCATGTCCCCTCAGCACTTGGACACAGGATATGGACAAGCTGGGTTAGGTCTATTTCCCCATTGGACTGACAGCTTCATTCATCTCCATCCCCACAGATTGTAGCATATGTGTAGCATGCTGTGAATCTATCACCACCAATTCAGAAAGTAGTTCCCATGCTCTTCCGTGTCTGTGTTGTGCATCTTACATGAATTATGTGTCATTTACATGCATTAGCTCCTCAGAACCATCATGCGAAGTCACTACTGTTATTATCCCCATTTTAGGGAAATGAAGCTATGTGAAGTTGACTAATTGCTCTCACAGTCACATAGTAAGTGGCAGAGTCTGACTTCAGAGCAGAAGCTCAAAAAAGTGGACCATTTAAATGAGCCTTCTCATGACCTAGAATTTTCACCATTGACACCTGTAAGGTATGAAATCTTCCATTCTGTATACATGGCCTAAATACAGATAACAAGGGTCAGAGGTTGAAATCAAAGAGGTAATTACCTGAAGTGGGAGGAACCACATTTAATAGCGGTCATATTTCTTAGCAAGTTCCCTTTTCATTCAGTGCTTTTTCATCATGACCTCTTCAGTAAGGGCAAAAAGTCTTACAGATCTCAGGCTATCAAAAGTTCCCTAACAGAATTATAAACTCTGACTAAAGGAGTGAATGTCTTCATTAGCCTGACTCGATCAACAGCTCCACTTGGTTCCATGTGAGCTGATGAGTCAGAAGATTTCTCCGGAAAGCCTTTAAAAAATTTTTCTTTATTCCTCCTTCACTAAATAAACCACACTCATTTTGAACATCAGAAATACTTAACTTGATAAATACTTCTTATCATCACTTATTTATATTAAAAAAATTCAAACTGGCATTCTAGGCTCAGTCAGTTCCTGGATCAACATACCCCTCTTCTTCTTGATTATTTGTTCATTCTTGCCTTGCATGGTAGAAAGAAAGAATTAAAATCTACTATAAAACCTGAGTTCAAATCAATCACTTACTAGGTCAGTAGTGTTGACTCTGCAGCATCACAGAACCTTGATTCCATCCAAAAATGATAAAGCCTCCCTTACAAAACTATGGTGAGCAGCAAATGAGAGAGGTGTGTGACAGCCTGTGCACAATGCCTGGCAGGCTGTAGGCCCCTTCAATAGACACTCCCTCTGCCCCTTCTCTCTACAGTTCAATAGAAAAGAGCCTGAAATTCACACTTTAAATTAGGTATTAGATGTATCAGAATAATTCAGCTATTCTGCATTATTTCCTACGGCCTGTTTTCATAGAAATAATTAGAATAAGCCCAAATCTGTGAACCCCAAAATATCATAGAACATTTCTCCTACCTAATAAGCTATTCAGGATGAGGCCACTGGTTTAAGGAAAGTAAATAGTACTAAAACTCAGCCCTGAGGGATGAAGTCATAAAGACCCATGAAGAGCCTGATTGGCTGTCCAGGTTCCTCCTCTTCATGTCTGCTAGGCCTGGCCAGGACCCAAGGGAAATGCTCCACCCAAAGGCACATTCTTTCCCCCTAACCTGAAGCTTGTGCCCTGTAACCTTCGATACCTCTTCTCTTTGTGAGACTTGACAACAATCTCAAAAAGCAGCCTATGACCAGAATTTGCCTTTCTTGGTCCTCACAAGTCTCAACCCACACCCTTGGCTCTCCGAAGTCTCCTGGGCTGAAGGCACTCCTCAACCCTCCAGCAAAAAAATAAAAATAAAACAGGAGGTCACCAGACTGTGCTGTTCATGAGGAGGATCATGATTGCCTTGGTTAAGTGTTCCCAGCCATGGTCCAGCAAAAGCACCAACCATTTGTGCATTGAAAGAAAGAAATGAAAAGGTTTGATGTGGTCCAGAGGCCTGCAAAAGACCCCAAACCTCTACATTCCTCTTAAAAGACAAAAACACATCCCCAAAAGCTCAATCCTATCCTGTTCTCTCATTATTCTTCCATCCTGCCCACAAGTCCACAGAAGTCAGATCCTAGAAAAAGGCTAAGATAAAGAGGACCATGGTACAATCTCTCCCCAATTTCTGGTCACTAGTGGAAGTTTGGGTTCTTTCTTTCCTTTCCTTTTCTTTTTCTTTTTTTCCTTCTCTTTTCTTTTTTGATGACCCAGAAGAAGATGAGGCCAATAGTGTGTCTAGATACTAGCACCAAGTTGAGCAGTAAAACAGGCTGAAAATGTAGACCTTGCTTCAGTGCCTATCTTTCATAAAAAAATACCTTGAAAGATATATTTTATGTTTTGTTTTATTTATTTTTTTTTTGCTTTAAAGACTTATCTTTTTGACAACCATGAAACACTTACAGATGAAATAATATTGTGTCTGGGAAGTGCTTCACAATACTATGAAAGGGAAGAGTGCTAAAGGTATGGATGAAAGTTTTGTCCAGGAGCTGGTAATTGTTGAAGCTAGGTGACATGTACATGGGAGCTCCTATACTATTTGCCTACTATTAAATGTTTAAAATTTTCCATAATAAAAAATTAAAAAGACATAGGAGGGAGCACTTATCAAAAGGAAGTAGAGAAATCACCAGTTGGTGACCATATTTTTCAGCAGTGTTCAAGAAAATGAGTATTATCTAGCCTGGCTCCCATTATTATTTAAATACAGTCATTTTGTTTTAAAAATTACAGTTCACATAAAAATTCTTCTTTAAAATTAAGCAAATTATCACACATCAGTTTTTCACAATTAAAGAAACTGCTATCCACAACACTCTGTTAATATTTCTACTGGATGGTTTCTTTTTTAACAACAGAATCTTCTAGAAGCCAAATATCAGATATATCTTTTATCCCCAAAAAGACCAGACAAAAGAAATGAGAAAATGAAAGATTGGGAAGGTAGAGTAGCTTGGCCTAGGTCACATAGCTAGTAAATGGCAGAACCATATTTGGATTCCAGATCTGACTTCCACTACATAATTAGGATAGTTTTCTGAGTAGTAATGTTCTTATATTGAGGTGTTTTTTTAAGGTCTCACAGACAGTAAAATGGCAGTAGCTATTTTACTGACTAGCACCAGGAACCTACTGACTAGATGTATTCCTCAAGAATATCTGGAAGAACTATTATTTTAAAATGTTACATAATATTTTAAATATAAATATGGCTTTAAAATGTACAATACTGAGGGATTAACCATAGTTTAGGTCTACAAAAATGACTGAGATATGTCTGTAACTATTCAGCAAATAGAAACTGACCAACCAAAATATCCTACAATATGTCAAGTACTTGTACACCTTAAAGCTTTAAGTTTTGTTAATTCAGTCTGTAAACATGAGACAGGATCTATATATAACTGATAGTTTTTCTTCAACATTTAATGGGACTTGAACTCTGCTACCCATAAGTTAAAGTTTATCTTTTGTGTTACTATTCTGTCACAGAATGTAAATATGCATATGTTGTATAAAAGTGTTCGAGATAACTTTTATAGGTGTATATGTACAAATTCCCAAATATTTTTGGAAATTTCCAAATATCTTATTAATGGTCACATTTACATATTGTATATTGCTTTTGTTATACCTAAATTTGAACCTGTTAGCATTCCTTAAATTTTAATCATGGATGAAATGAAACTATTAGGCTAGTTGATAATTTGTTTATAATACTTAAGAGGAAACATGCATGTTCAGCTTCATTAAAAAATTAGCACAGGTCAGAAAAACATTATAAAATATATTATCAAATCATTCTTATGAGAGTCCTATGCCTAGTCCATAACATAGCAGGTGTTCAATAAATGTGTGTCAAAAGTTAATTAAGATATAAAAAACAAAACTTCATAATAAAAGTCAAACTATACCAAATTCAAATCTATGGTACTACTTCCTACCTCCTACCAAAAAGTCAGAAGTTTTCTATTAAAATATTGTCCCCTTTAATGTATATAAAAGCAATAAATGTTCTAAAGTTCTTAATAAAATAATAGGCATAATCTTTCAAAATACTGAAATATATAGGCTACCAATGCTAATGAAAGTTTAAGTAGATACACAATTATGAAACTTCCCTTCAAGAGAATTGATAATTATGCTAAGTGATTTATCTGTCCTAGGTTATACCTATAACTGATTCAAAAGGAGTACTCTGAGAATTAAAGCATAATTTAAGAACTGTTCCAAACTTTTTATAGGAACCCATTTGTGTTTCATTTCATGGTTTTCTCAATATTTGGGAGCCATATTTTAAATGAATGCTCACATTGTAGGTTCCCTGCCTTAAAAAAAAAACCACATTATTCCCACTATTTTATCTGTGATGAAACCAAAAACCAAGGTACAATACAGTGCTTAAAAAAGTGAGAGTGGATCTTTAAGATTATTTTCCTTCTAGCAAGACAGAAAAGTCATACGGAAAATGAAGTTAGACTGTAAAATTCAAACCTAGGCATATGTTAGTTTAAGACTACTTTTCCCATTTCTTTTCACAAATACCAACAAGGATTACTCTCAAAACCTTAGCCTCACAAACTGAGTAGCATCTTTCTAGTTGCAATTAGCAATAACCACATTCCCTAGGCTTTTCCTGAAAGATGTTGGAGCAATGTGTGTTGATCATATTCTATAGCTTCTTTGAAGACAAATACAATAGAAATATTTTACACTAAAATTATTTCAACTCCATCAGAAAAACAATTAAATCTAGTTAGAGACCCTTCTACAAAGGGGAAGGAAATTGTATCTGGTAGGCTTTTCCCAAAGTTTTTTCAATCTCAATTCTGCCAGAGCTAGAACCATCCAACCCATATTTTACAGTTTAAAAATTAGTTTCTCCCCTCCTAAAGTCAAAGTTTGCGGCCAGCCTCAGCTACTTAGTGAGGCCCTCCGCAACTTAGTGAGACCCTGCTTCAAAATAAAGAATAAAAAATAGGGCTGGGGGTGGAGCTCGGAGGTAGAATGCCCCTGGGCTCAATCCCCAGTACTGCAAAAAAAAAAAAAAATGTTTCCTATGCAAAAAAATCCCTCTTCGGTTAATATTACGAAAAAAGAAAATGGAATGAGGTTGCATGTTAAGACAATTCTAATAATTCACCATGTCTTTCACAAAACTGAAGCGCTCCAGCAACTTGCTGTTTACAAATAGAAGATGCAGTATATAATTTTTAAAATCCATAAGCTGACAATACTAGGAAAGTTATAAAAGTGACAAGAATTATTTGCCTGGTTAAGATGACAAAACACATCTGTGGTGCTTGTATCTAAAGTAAGAGCAAATGGGGCTCTAAGTAAAGCCCTAAGGTATTTTTCTATCAATCAAGTTTTAGGATAATTTTTGTTTTTAGCTAATGGAAGTAGAAAATAATTGCGCTGTAGGTAATAGGGTATCAGCAATATACTAGGCAATTCTCTACTTTGCAGGCAGGGCAGAAGATCTAGGCATTCCTCTAAGGAAGTGTTATATTCAAACATAATTATTGGCAGGTATCCCAATATATTATTTAGTTTGGACATAAGAATTCCAGGATGTGTTTAGCAGGACACGCAGAATTTTTTTCCCTTAATGCAAGGATCAAATCATGCCTGTAGTCACATGAATATGGGCCTTGTTTCATTTTGAAATCAGGACAATAAAACCAAAAGTCACAGGACTGAGAAATCCTACATAAGAAGTGAAATAACATATGTGAAAGCACCTAACCTAGTACCTGATAATCAGTAACCATTCAACATTAAAAATAAAAGTATTGACTTAACATTATCTAAGTGTCACATTTAAACTTGATAAGCAAATATATCCTATTATTTCTCACTTCCAAATCTGTTTGTTTGTTTGTTTGTTTGTTTGTTTGTTTGTTTGAAGAGACAGGGTCTCCTGTGTTGCTCAGGCTCAAGCAGTCCTACAGCCTCAGCTTCCTGAGTAGCAGGGACTTGACCCAGCTTACAATCAGCTTTTAATCATTATGTATCAGTGTAAAATTTTTCCTTTCATCATACACGTTTCTGGGAGGCATTCTCCTCACCCCCCAACCCCACCTGTGTTATGGTTATTTGAAGAGGCACTATAGTATAATGGTTAAGAGACAAATTTCATGTATGAATAATAATTTCTACCTCATAGGATTGTTGACTGTATTAAATGAGTTTATACATGTAAAACACTTAGATTAGAACATATCAGGCACATTAGCTATCATTAAATGCATATTAGTCTAATATGTCTGAAAACAGGATTTAAGGCATGCCATCTGCATTCATATAATGAAACTTTAGACCAAGCAAAAATAACTTATAAACAAATTTTAATACAAAAAACTTCCAAAATACAATGCTATCCCATATCAGTATTTGGGGGGGTATTCATATATTTGGAATTCTGCCCATACTTTATAAACATGGATTAAAAAGGAATGTTGAGACTGGACAAAAAAACTAATTAAAAATGTTATCATTAATTTTAATTCCCTATATGTATCCAAGTCTGCAGTAAACAAATGTAGAAATCATTCTGATTTGTTTCAAATTAAACATTGCCCAATAACAGTTACATTTCAGGTAAGTTATTTCTTCTAATATAACACAATACCATGCTACCCTTTAATTGAATACCAATATTATAATGTAACCACATAAATTCTAACCTGTAATTTCTGTGGTATATTTTAAGATATCTCCATAACACCCTATGAATTCTTTTTAGTAGCAACTGAAACTGAATTGCTAATACCTATAAACTTCCTTTTCTAAAATTAATAGTGCTTAAGATGTAAATTTAAATAAGACAGTAGTATTTAGAAAGAAGAGTATTAATTGTAGTTGAAGCAGTTTACCATTTCACAGCAGGCTGCTTCACAATTATAAAGAATTGGGGGATCACCAAGGTCACGACCCACAACTTCATGAAGAAACTGAGGCCCCCAATTGCCGATGCTAATAGTGCCAAGACTACAACCTAGGTGTGCTGGATCCTGGTCAAATAAATATTCTTTCTGGTCTTTTCATATCAAATTTAACCAAGTAATTCATATCAACTCAAAAGGGTACTCTTTTGCCAAAAACGAATTCAAAAGAATTATTGTTTAAAAAAAACATATACACAAGAAGAACTACATTCATTTAAGTAAGCATCACAGTAGTTGGTTTATTTACTTATGGGTTTTTTTTTCCAAATTGCAACTAGGAGTTGCTTATCATAGAGATTTTTTTCAAATCTCTTATTCCTCTTGCCACTTTCAAATCACCCCACTGCGCACTCTCTCCCTCTCTCTCCTGCTTTATCTTCTCTCACTTTCCTCTCTCTCTCTCTCTCTCTCACACACACACACACACACACACACACACTCCTAAAAATGGTGGTGATGGGGAGCAGAAATCAGCTATTTACTTTCTAATCCTATCCTACTGTATCTAAGCCAGGTATATGGACCACCCTTTTCCACCCTCAATATAATAAACAAGGAAAGAGTTGGTTTCTAACAATATCTTTTAGTATCAATCTTATTCTATTATTTCATAAAATCAGCTTAATTTCCAAAGAAACTATATGATCAAAAAGATTTCACATGTTAAATATACTCCATTAGCCCCATAGGAAAAACTATTAAAGTACATGTAGTATTCTTCTGAACTTTTCATTTTTCCCAAAGCAAACCTTTATCATAAGTCAATAAATTATGTATGAGAGATAGATTATGAGTTCACATAAATCCATTCTGTCACTGTATAGTAGCAAAATAAGAAAGAAAAGTATATTAAATTCTGAGCCAAATTTTAATCTAGTTAAAATGTATAGAATACCATCTTAGATTTTTAAATTAGCAATAAATAATCATAAAGGTTACTTTGGTGTTAAATTTCCTTTAAACTTATGTTCAAAGGAATATCAAAAGCAACTTTTAAAAAACAGACTTCATGGGATCATCAATGTCTTAAATAGCCATTTATCTGACAACTAAAACTTGATAATTACTTTTCAGCTTGAGTAAAAATGCTTATAGAAAACAAATGACAACAGCTTTTTGATAAGCAAAAAGGGAACTTTTAAAATCTAAAACTAAACTTAACCAAATATCTCCAGATACCCTGCATCTGAATCCTTGGGGAAGGAACAGATATTTAATTCCTTGGAATCACATAGGCAAACTTCCCCTCCTGCTAAACAAATTACTAGTTAAAACAGATAATTCTGCTTGTGCATACATCATATTTGGGGATACAACAACTATTCTTAATCTGTTTTAGCCCTTGCAAAAAGATCTCTAAAATAACCCTCTAGCTGTATGTGTATGTGTGTGTACACATGCATGTATACATATTTTTAATTCTTATTTTTTAACCTAGCATTCATACTCTTACTAGCTGTGTGTAATTTCCTCATCTGTAAAATGGGGATAATAACAGAACTTATCCTGTGGGGTTACTGTGAGGACCGATTCAATTACCTCACTACCGTCTATAAATTTTCTAACACACATAAACAATACTCCCAAAGTACACAAATTTAGTGAGGCAAGTGATGTTCCACTAATGATAAGATACCCTTTATCTTGTTTCTATCAACTAAGCTGGCTGCTCATTAGTTCAAAAATATCTAACAATGTGACTCTTGCCAGAAAAAAGATATATTGGTAACAAAAAAGACAAGGGATCTTTGCCTGTAACTATGTTTAGGAATGGTTTGATTATCTACACCCTCAGTGTTAACACTGGAAATAAACAAGTGGGTGAAAAGCATCACAAAAAAAGAGCTACTCTGAGATAACAGTTTCACAGTATTCAAAAGAACTGGTTAGCCTGCTCAAGGCCCTGAATTCAATCCCTACCACTGTAGAAAATAAATAAAATAAAAAATGGTGATTAAGAAAACATTTTGGATCATTTCTTTCTCACTAGTAGTCCTAACTGACACACATCAGACCAGAATTTGCAGAGGTCTGAGAGGAATTTCTGAATTGATCAATTTAGACTGTTCATACTGCAAGGTCCCAGGTTTAAAATGTAACCCAGCGAGAAAACTGTAATTCAATACTTGATTTTCAGTGAATCACTACCTTATAGTGTCAAAACAACTGAATTATTTTACATAGTTACTTCATATGGGCAGAAAACATTCATTAGTTTCCACAATTAAATTATATTTACATCTACTTATTATTTGTTCTCACCTAAATAAGTAGGGAAAACTGATCCTGATTCTCTTGTCAGGCAAGAAAGGTATTATAGTTAATAATCATGACATCACTCGCTACATGGAATTCATAATTATCCATGGAAAGATTAAGGCTACAATTAAAAAACTGCCAAAGAATCAGCTGAATGTTTTGTTCTAAAACAGCTGAATATTTTGTTCCAAATTATACTCTTCTGCTAAAATAAAATCTGAACACGGATTCATTTTCTAAGAAGAGTTCTAAGGATTATGGACAATTCAAATTCTTTAGTTCCACAGATATAGCACTGTGCCATTTCCTTATTCATCTTAATCTAGTAATGGAACAAAATCTTACCGGAAAAGGAAAAATATTGTCAGCCCTGTTCAAGCTATCTTCCATCCAGGATTTAGGAGCAAAGGCAGAGCTGGGGCGAGCGTACTTCTGGAGTTGAATATGATTGCTTGCAAAATTTTTCTTCAAAGGCGAGATGGAGTTCAGGGGTGTTATTCCACCATTCAGCCCTCTGCGGTGATCTCGGCCTTGGGAACCTCCCCAGCCACCATATCCACCACCTCCCGGGCTCCAGGAAGAAGACGGGGTTGGAGAGGGACTCTGGTAGCTGCTCCATGGAGAGGGGGGTTTGTTAAGATTATTCGCCAAATGAGGCAGCTGGTTAAAAGCAGCATTTCTGTGTGTGAAGGGAGGGGGGTGGGGACTGGCAGGAGACCTTCTCTGCTGCTGATGCTGGCTGTGATGATGCTGAAAATGAGGGTGATGAGGGTGGTGCTGCGAGAGAGGCCCGATCTGAGGCGAGAAGCTGCCTCCAAAGCCAGGGCTGACATGATGGGGGAAATTTTGAAACAACAGAGCACCGTTATTAGCCGAAGCAGCAGGGACCCCTCCCTGGTGAAAGAAACTTGCATCTTCATTGATTATTGTAGAGGAAGAAGGTGCTATCGCTGCTGACCAATTACTGAAGCCAGTAAGAGAGGATGCACTAGACGTCAAGGGTTGGGTAGAAGTACCTAGTCCCGTGGCTTCTTGGTAATCAAACCCCGTCAAAACGGGTGATTCAATTCGTATTTTCTCCTTCCCATTGCCATTTTCCGAAGAATTGTCCCCTTGATTTTCTTCAGATTTTGCCTTTTCGGTTTCAGGCAATATTCCAGCTTCCTGACCTGGACTTGGGGAGAGCTGCTGCTTTTCTAAAGGGTCTTGCTGTTCCTGTTGCTGACTTTTTGCTTTTTCTGACCCCAAGATCTCATCCTGAATGTTATGGGTAGCTGGAGCAGGAAAGAGCCAAGCTGACCCAGCACTGCTGCCATTGGCAGCTGTGTTATTATTTATAAAAGCGGCAGGGCTGGGGGTGGCATTTTGGTGATGGTGTGGAGGCTGCAGATGTGGATGGAATCGGACTGGAAAAGCAGATTTATTCCCAGTATTGCTTTGCACTAGCACTCCAAACCCGTAATCCCCCATTTATTATTTTTAGGATCAGAATCTCACAATAAAAAATGACAACTTGATGTCTCACGCCTTTTTTTTCCTCTACCCCAATTTAAGTTGTTTGCTTGCTTGAAATGTCTTATTTATAGCTAGCTCAAAGATTGCAGCTTATCACCCTAAGTAGCTCTGATTTGGAATTCTGCTCTCTCTGAAAGAAAAAAAAAACTAAAAAAAATCTCTTAAAACATTGACATGAATCCAATTGGGCTTATTTCTAGGAGGGGACAAAAACGAAGAGGGTAAAAATCAAGTCTTTGGTTAGTAAAATAGGCGCTTTCTTTTTCCAAAGGAAAATGTACATGAATGACGAAAACACAGCTTCTCAAGCATCTATGGATGTAGAAGAATAAGCATTGCGCAGAGTAAAAATATATAGATATATATATATAATTTAACAATCACATATGGTCTTCCTCAGCA
This sequence comes from Glis glis, assembly GCA_004027185.1. Classification (NCBI taxonomy): domain Eukaryota; kingdom Metazoa; phylum Chordata; class Mammalia; order Rodentia; family Gliridae; genus Glis; species Glis glis. The sequence goes on along the minus strand of PVJS01002353.1, from coordinate 65,289 downwards.
GTTTAGATTCACTCACATAAAAATTAGAATAGGGCTAAGGGGAGAATACGTTCTTCTTTTCTTGGCAGCTTGGTTAAAAAAATCAGGAATAATTTAAGAACATTATATATTATATATATTTATATATAGATAGATTATATTAGGTTATCTGGGGCGGGGGGGGGTGAATTCCTGGTTGCGGAGAGGAAATCAGCACTGACTAATGGAAAGATGATTGCAGGGAGGTTTCTGCTGTTCCTGGTCCTGTTTCTGCTCTTTCGCAGGGCGCAGTTTGGGCCTCCGGGGCTGTTCCTGAGGCTCCGGGTGCAGGTCTTGCTGCGGTCGCTGTTCCTGGGCTACCCCCGGCCTCCTCTCCCCCATGAAAGGGGCTGGAAACACCCGTTTCTCCCTCTGGGGGGTCGCGATCCGGAGAATTAGCGAGACTGGGCGAGGGCGAGCGGGCGGCCCGGGGGCGCGGGGACCAAGGGGGCGACCTGGGAGGTCCTGCGGTTTCTGCCTCTTCCCCTCTCTGCGGCTCCGGGGTGTTTTTCCCTCATGGGACCCAGGGCGGTTTGTTCAGTTCTCTCGGTTCGATCCTCCGCAGGGGTGGGGGAGGAAAACCAGGAAACCCCACTACCGCGGCTATTCTGGAGGGGAAGGGCCTCCCCCCTCGGATCGCTCTCGCCTTCCCCCCAGATTTCTTTTTAACTATAATTTAGAGGCTTTTGTCTCTCCTCACGGTTGCCGGGCCGCCGCCGCCGTCGCCGTCGTCGCCGCCACCGCCGCTCGGCCCCGGTCTCGCAGTCCCCGCTGTTGTCGTCCCGGACTCCTCCTGGCTCTTCTTCTCCTCTCCTTCCTCCTCCTCTTCCTCCTCTGCTGTCGCCGCAGCCGCCGCCGCCGCCACTGCCTCCCGGTGCCCGGGTCCCGCAGCCGCGGCTGAGTCCTTCTCCTCAGGACCGAGCCGAGTGAAATGACAACCAGCTGGAAAGACCGAGAGACACTTCCGGTTCGAAGAGGGCGGGGCGGGGCGCCGCAGATTCCCCGCCCACCTGCCGGAGGACCAATGAGCGGATAGAATGCTGGACAGACCACGCCCCGACACGTGGCCCCGCCCAGGAAGGTCGAAAAGTTACCTCGAGAGACGCCCCTTCCGTCCGCGCCTCGCCCAGTGAGGCCGGCGCCCGGAGCCGGTTCCCCGCACGCAGAGTGAGCGCAGCGCGGCGCCATCTTTAGTGTGGGCAAAGGACTCCTTCGCTGTTTACCTTCCCCAACTGGGCTTTGCCGGACGGTCGTATAGGGACGCACGTAAGAGAATTGGCTCCTCGCACACAGCGGCATAAAGTCAAGGTGTTGAGGATCGAAGTGGCGACCCGTGAAAACGCGGATCAAGGAGAGGACTGCCCTCAGTAAAGGTGGTGCCCCGGGCGTCACGTGCTCTGGCCAGGCTCCGCCCCAAAGGGATCTGGAAGGGGAGACGGGTCTTCCCAGCGTCTGTGTAGTACCTAGAGCTGTTTAAGTCCTTATCCAGACCGTAGACCTCCGAAGGGACTCTCCCTCCACCCTCTGCTCCCCTACCCACATCCCGGCTCTCCAGTCCTGTATAAAAGGTGCCCTTGCTGTAGGCGTGCGTCGCCCAGACCTCTTCTCGCCCCTTCTGGGCTATAGTACACGCCCAACTGAAGGACATTACCAAAACGAAAATTTAATCATGGGCCTCCCCTACTCACAACTCTTCTATGGCTGCCCATTACCTCGAGGGTAAAGGCCAGACTTCATAGTTTGTTGTTCTAGCCTTTTCACCTTGTGGGCAGCATATCTTAATGCCTCGTCTCCCTCCAAACATACTCTCTCCCAGTGCCTTTTCACATGCCCTGCAATCTCATCCCTACTTCGTAAACTCCTGTTTAGTTTTAGGAGTCAGTTCAAAAGTTACAGACTCAACCTTTGGGATTGCGCGGCCCTATGTACATCTCTTGCTTGTTTGTCACACTATCTTGTAATAGTTGTTTATGTCCCCCAGAACCAGGCTCTTTGAGGAGAGGGCATTGTAGATAGAAGACATCATTGAATAAATCCTGAAGACATGAATGGACAAACCAGCAACAATGAAGTCTCTTCTAAGTGACAGCCCCTGTTGTCAAAGCTGAATTAATAATTTCGTGCTTTGCACCATTTGGTTTGGAGCTCACATCTCAAACTTCCATCGTGTAGGTTATTTGCTTGCTGCTCAAGGGTTCCATGTCTTGTTCATCTTTATACGTTCCCACCACTATGACCACCACCGGGCCTTGGGTAAGGCCTTGTTCTCAGCATAAGCTTTAAAGACACTGAATATGTGAGGGTTTTCCTTTAGCAGGAAATGAAAACATAAAAAAAAATTAGCAGAGAAAGAGAGAGAGAGAGAGAAGTGACCATGGCAAAACGGGGGTGGGGGGTTAAAAAGAATCTTACAAACAAGGGTGGCTTCCATTTCATTTCTATAGCCTTCCTTCAGTGGCCCCAACTTCTGTGCCTCAGCTTCTCAATTCTCCAACACTTACATGTAGCTCCCCGAGTGGGCCCTTAATCAAGGATTTTATTCTCCTTTGTCATAGCATAAGTTTTGTCTCTGCAGTCTCTGCAATTCTGTGAGTTCCTTAAGCATAGGGAGTGGATCTTTGTTGTTTATTCCCCACCACTGGACATGCCTTGGGACCTAGCTGATTCAGCCAAGGTGTCATTTCCTCCAGAATGATCTCCCCAGCTGCCCCTCTCTCTAGCGTCTTGTAGATTCCTCTTTTTAAATTACTGCTGACTGTCAGTGGGTTCGTTTCTTAAGGGTAGAGGCTGTGTCTGATTTGCCTTCATGTCCCCAATGGCCAGAAGAGGATCCGGAACAGAGCAGACGGGATGTGTTTATTGAATGAATGGATGGATCTTCTATGCCCAGTTGGAACTACAGATTCTTTTCAGTGGCTAAAATGGCAGCCATGACAGAGAGGGAAAAGACTGTCTTTGGAACCAAACAGCCCTGAATTTGAAACCCAGCTCTGCGATACTTCCTCATTGTGCAGCCCTGGGCATCACCTCTACAAACCCTTCCTTCTGCATAGATAAAATGTGGACAGTATTTCCCCCTCTCACTAGGTTTGTAATTTACATGGGATACATGTAAATGCTGGGATCATAGGAGGTGCTCAAAAATGTCAGTTCCTTATTAATATATTAGTATATTAATATATAATATATAAAGTGCAGAGAATTACTGTACCAGCACCTTTTGCCTAGAAGCAGTTGTGTGCACGAAAGAATCCAGGAACCTGTCTTGTTTTAGAGGACGAGGCACACCCAGAGCACAGTCCAATGTTTCTAGGGCTAAATCAAGTGCAGGCAGTAGGTTTGGGCTGGGCTGAAGCTAGGATGATCACTGGAGACATTAGTTAGGTTCCTGGTTAGGTACTGGGAGCAGGGGAGAAGGAAGGGGGAAATCATTTCTCTTATGTTTGTTGCCTGCTCAGAAACTCAGGATATGCAGGCCAGAGCTGCCCTCCTTGAAAAAAAAACATTCTGGCCTCAGAAACTGTCCCTTGGTAACCATGACAACAATTCAGCAGCTCCATTTAGGATCTCCAAAGGGATCTACAGTTGCAGATGAGTGCTGGCTGCAATACTCGCTGGTGGAAGAGAGCTCCAGCTATGAAGCATGCTCACCAGGAAGCTTTCAGGTTGCAGGGAAAGCAAGCTCTGCCCAAACACTAAGGGTGCTTCCAGATAACAAAACAAAATAACACCCTCCCTGTCCAGTACACTGACACACCTTCAGAGAAGTTGTAGGCTGGGCAATGCCCAAACCCTGCCTGCCCCTCTAGGATTTGAGGTCAACCACTCCCCAAACCTGGAGCCACCCCGGAAGCAGAGCCTTAATGTCTCCTTCACCAGCCTCTTTTAAAGCTTGGCAGATGATATAAATCTCACCCTATAATCACACAGGGTGAACTGTGCTCCACTTCAACTCTAATGTCCTCTACTACTACCCTAGAAGTAGACCTTGTCAGCCTTCTCCCCACAGCCCACACCCAGGCGACGCAGGGGCCTCCCAGGGACTTCAGCAATCAGAGCCACCACCCCTGGCTGCCCATGTCATGCACTGGGCAGCTCCATGAGGCTCCACAGATTAGTAGGTAAATGCATCAGCCCTGCCACAGTTCATTTCCAGAAGACACAGGGACACGTTATAAAATATGACACCCATACAGAAAGAGCCTCCAGGAAGGACCACACATGATGTAAGCACATGCTCATTGCATGTCGAAATATTTAAAGCAGTTGATCCTTTTAGAGTTGGTGGCCCAGGAGTAATTGAATCCAAGGACACAGTGTCCTTGATACTGGTTTCAGTTAGTGAGCTGCAGTGAGAAGACAGGTCTGGACAGGTATTTGGTCCAGTCCCCCCAAGAGATTAATACTCAGCAGTTACTTTGCCTGGTGGCATTAATATGCATTCTAATGTAGTGGTTGAATATATGTTTTAATTAACCTAAAAATAAAATCCAAAGGCAGATCCTGCAAAGGCAGGGGAAGAGAGAAGGATGGATTCCTTTTGGAATATACTCTTCCCTAAGAGTCCCTGGAAGTTTACTACCATAAAGCAAGCTGGAAAGAAACAAAACCAAGCCCTGAAAGCAGGTTTTATTCAACTGCACCTCTGATCCTCACCCTGCTTCAATATTTAAAAGTGTGCATGTTTACTTACAAAGCACCATTTTTTTTTTAAAGCTAATTGCTGGGTGGTGTTTTCTCCTTTTGTCGTTTTGCAACCTGTGCAAGCCCTCTGCATTTTAACCACTGTTTTCCTCCTACTTTCCCATTTGAGATATTATCATTAACAGAGAGTCCATAGTTAAGCCATTTCAGTGGGGTGTGGGGAAGCCTGATCCTCCATTGCTATGTTATTGAGTAACCAGTGTGGAAAGGCCCAGAACATGGACATGCTTCACTTGAAATGGCTGTAGCCTCGTTAAGGTGAGCTGGAACAGGGGGTTCCAGCTTCCAGAGAGTGACGTGCATCACCTGTGGGGACTTGGATTCTTTCATGGCTCCAGCCCCCCCTGGGGACCTAGATTACCCTTTGCTGTTTTGACTGGATGCACTTTGCTTTCTCTATGAAAACCACAGCCATGCTGCCAAGCAGCTGCTGTCTCATGCCCTATGGCTGGGCTGCAGGATTTTCACCTGCAATGCCAAGAAAAGACTATCTTCTCAAAGCATGCAGGGAAAGTGTAAGGTCCAGAGGTCAGAGAGCTGGGAGTCAGAGATCTAAACTGTAGCACCAACATAGCTGTAAACTTACAGGCACTGGTCTTGTTTGTCTGATGGTTTCCTTATGGACAGAATTTGTACTAAAAAAAAGTTTCAATTCTGAACCTTTAAGCAAAAAAGCGCAAAGGTCATCTATATGGATTTTTTAAATAGCCATGAAAAATGATCCTTTTATGTCCAGATTTCTTTCTCCCCTGCTCTTGGAGTATAGATGTTACTAAGGAACAATGAATGATGAGAGCTGATTTCTGAGTATTCAACCTCAATTTTTAGGGTGCATCTGGTCCATGGGAATTTAACAAATGTATGTTCCCAGGCCCTGCCCTCAAGATACAGAGTATTTTGCATTTTTCTCATAGAATTTTCCCATAAAATTATAAGGTGTAAGCGGTTTCCTCATAATAATGTAAGAGAACAGAAAAACCAAAAATGGCTAAAACAAGTATGTTCCTTTCTCACAGAAAAGTCCACAATGGGACCACATGGCCACCATACCTAGTGGCAAAAGAGGTTGGAAAGTATAGTCTTTAGTCTTTATTCTGGGCTCTCAAGTAGTAACTTAAAAGTTGGGGTTCTATTACTAGCAAAGGAGAAGATGGATATTTGGGGATGGGACACAGAGACCCAGCAAGGTTCAGAGACTCACTGGAGGTCTTAGAGCCAAGTCAATGCCATCATTTTGCAGTTGAAGAAACTGAGGCCCAAGGAAAGGCCTTGTGTAAAATAACCCAGTTGTTTTTGTGAAGTTATCTCTACTCAGAACTCTTTCGCCTGCCTGAGGGCTCTTGGGTTTTAGCATGTTTGGGATTCACTGGAGGCCTCGTTAAACTAGACTAGAATATCTGATTTAATAATGTATTAGCTTTCCATCACTGTGACAAAATACCTGAGAAAATCAACTTATAAGGAGAAAAGGTTTATTTTGGCTCATGGTTTCAGAAGTTTCAGTCCATGGTCACTTGGCCCTGCTATTTCTGTCCTGTGACAGCACATGTCATGCCAGAGCAAGTGGCAGATAAGCTGTTCACCACATGGTGGCTGGGAGGTAAAAAAAGAGAGTAAGGGGCCCTGGTTTCCAATATCCTTTTCAAGGGTATGCCTTCCAGTGTCCTAACTTCCTTCCCCACTAGGCCCCACCTCCTACAGGTCCCACCACCTCCAAATAGCACCACAGGCTGGCACCAAGCCTTTAGCACCTGGGCCTTTGGAGGACATTTAAGATCCATACCCATAACTATGGGAGAGCCAAGGGTTTGCATTTCTAGCATGTTTTCCAGGTGATAACTGATGCTGCTGGTTTGAGGAACACACTTTGAGAACCATTTGTCCACAAGACACTCCCATCAGGGCTTAACAAAGGACATTCGATTCAGTGTGGCCACTGCACCCACATGCCTCTCCCCCTCCCAGCCATAGTCCTCCTCCCATTTTCTCCAGCTCACTTAATGGTACCATGATTCATTCTCTCAGTCACCTAAGCCAAACTGAGGAGTCATCCCAAACTCCACCCTCTCTGTCTCCGTCCTCTTACAATTGGTCCCCGGTTGTCTTCATTTTCTCTGCTTAGCATCTCCTTTTTCTCTCCATCTCCTGTTTTCGTTCTAGTCTGGTCATTTCTCACCTGGATTTTTTTTTTCAAAAGCCATCTTCAAGCTTAATGCCCGATCTTGTTCATTAAATCTGTCTAATGAGGAGTCTAATTATATACATCAAAGCCAGAGATAAGCCAGGCACAGTGGTACATGCCTGTAATCCCCGTAATACCTGGGAGGGAGGCTGAGGCAGGAGGATTTTAGGTTCAAGGCCAGCCTCAGCAACTTAGTAAGATCCCATTTCAAAATAAAAAAGGGATGGTGATGTAGCTCAGAGGAAGAACACCTCTATTCCATTCCCAGTACTAAATAAATGAATAAATAAACGAATGAGGGAATAAATAAATAAATGAGTAAATGTCAAAGGGGGTTGGTTGCTGGTGCTAGCAGATCAAGATGTCAGGGAGTCTCTGGATGTTCTTGATCTTCCCTTCAGGATCTTATGATGTCTGCCCCAGTCGCAGCCATCATACAATGGTCTTCACAAGCAAGAAACAGAGGGTTTCAAAGAGCCTGGAGTTGCTTGCCATGATCTTTCTTCTGATCAGGGAAGGAAGTCTTCCCAAAGACCCACCAGCACACTTAACAACACACTATTACAACTCTGTGGTCAGAAATGGGACCCGTGCCTTGATCTAGACCAGACCCGGTTCCACCTTCCCTGAGGCCAAAGGATCCCAACCTGACCCTTGAGTGAAATCAGGATCCTGCTAGCAAAGGAGAGGGGAGGATGTTTTGGAGAGGTCAAGAAGAGTCTCCACGCTCACCCCACAATGGCCTCAGGCCTGCCGTGTGTGCCTGCTTGACAAGAACACTGCTGTGCCCAGGTGGCCTCCTCAAGTGTCCTTCCCTGGCCACCATACAGAGATGGTGTCTGCTCCAAAGCTGGCCCAGACACTCGACCACACTGTTGACTACTATGTACTTGACTGTGTCAGTGCCGGCCACGACAGTTTCTCCTCCAGGTCAGGCACGCCTCTCTTCTGTGCCCTGTGCATAGTAAGCCTTAAATGAGTGTTTTTGGAATTAAAGTTCAATTAATTCTTTTTTTTCTATACAAGTCTCAAGTCCAAACAACACATATTGAATTCAAAAGTAAGTGTACTTTATAGTATTTTACAAATAGTGCTCTCAATTTTATTGTTTTGTGGGTGTTTTTTTTTTTTTGGAGGGGGGCATGGGGGTGTGTGAATATAACTATTTCCTAATATCATATGTGAAGTTGCTATTAGTGTAAAACTTCTACACAGAGGATGTTACAGCAGACCAGTCACCATAAATCCTGGGAAGTGATTTTTATAAACAGTAAACCATTTTAATCTTGTGTAAAATACATTATGCAGGGTAATAGCTTCATTTGGCTGAGTCGTCTCAGGTACAATTCTAGGAGTGCATTAAGTTAGTCTTTATTGATACACTCTCCATGTTAAACAGCTCCTTAATGAAGTGGATTGCCTTGAAGACATTGGATAGTGAGTGCACACATACACACACATACACACACATAAAGTTATCACCAGTCCCGAACAACAACTGCAGAGGCAGTAATTATCCAATATTAATGAGCAATATCACATACAAGTAGATGCTCCAGTTTCTAATGTAGTTGAGTTGATTCTCAATAATGGCTTCTTGAAATGACCTAGCCCCCACAGAAGTACCTTCACGTTCAACAGCCCATGTAAAATATAATAAATGCATAAATAATTTAGCAAGGGAAATAGGTAGCACTATGGCCACACTTCTGTGCTGCTGTTATTTAAAAGCCCGGCAGCTTGGTAGTTAGAAACCACTATATCCAGGGGTGTTGTAATTCACCATTTGCTCAGAGCTGAAATGAGGCAGAAGAGACCTCCAGGCCCCTAGCTCATTTTTTATTTAGAGGCAATTTTTTAAAATCCATTCAGCCTGTAAGTTCCAAAAATAGAAGGGGGAAAAAGAAATAAACACACTTCAAATTTAGAAGTTTAGAGACAGCTTAGTCTTCTTTAGATAGGGTCTGGGATATGATTTTTAAGTAACATTCTACAAACTTGTAAGTGCATGCTGAGAATTTAAAATTTAGTTTCATTGTGTGTGTATATATGTATTTCTTTTAAGTCTACAAATGGTGGTTCTGAGGCAGTGTTTTTCAAATCCTAATTCTTTTTATATATTCAGATACCTCATATGTGTTGTATTGTCTTACTACCTTAGTTATTTTTCACCCAACACTATTTAAAAATGGACTCATGTTTTTGGAACTTCAGTAAATACATTAAAAGGAAATTTTTATATCACTAGTGTAAATAGAATAATCAATATGACATGCAATAAACATGCTGTCATTAATTTTTTCCTAGTACATGCTGATATAAATGCATATTGAGTCCAATAAATGTCTAGTCATCACAATACAAGATGTTCCCCTGTGTATTATCTGGCTCAGGGACATTCAGGAAAGCACCAGCTTACTGGTTCAGAACACAAACCTTTCAAATCTTGCAAAATTGGTGCAAGTCCCACCTCTGCCGCCAGCCAGCTTAATGACTCATGGCAAGGTCTTTTTGTCTCTATGAGCCTCAGTTTCTGCACTGGGAAAATGAGGATTAAAAATGGTTGAGCAGTTTGTGGAGAAGATTAGATGAGATAATACATGTAAAGCTCTTAGCATAGCATCCAGGCAGTAGCAAATGCCCCTAAAATGTCAGCTACGATTATTAATTTTTGACTGGGGAGACATGGGTTACCAGAGAGAACCAAACACCAGTGAATTCAGTTCAGAACAAACAAAATGTATTAGGTGTGTGCATATGACAGGCTGTGTGGTAGGCCCTGTGGACAGGGAGATAATTCTTGGAGTGACAGCCACATCCAGAGATAATGAAGGCAATGCATGCAGTACAGTGCAGCAGGAACCACGTGCCCAGGTTAGGGTGGCAGGTCAGAGAACATGGGCAGTCAGAATCAGGGAGGGACAAGGTGCAGATCCACAGAGCAGGCCTTTCCCGATGCTCACCGGGACATGCCTCTGTCCTAGAAGACACCAAGTAGGTCAGATTTCTGCTGGGCAACACAGGACGCATGAAATTCAAGCACACACACAGCCATGGAGGCCTCTCATCATTTACTTATGGGATCAAGCAACGTTAAAGAATTGGACAGTATCACTGTCAAAACTAAACAGTGGTCACGCAGCATGGAAGTGGAGTTGGAATTGCCTTTCCTTCCACAGAGGTCACACACAGATGGTTCCCAGACACAGTTGGCCCTTATATCTATCCATGGGTTCAACCAAACTTGGATTAAAGCTATTTGGGGGAAAAATTGCATCTGTACTGAACACGCAGACTTTTTTCCTTATTATTATTCCCTAAGCAATACAACATAACAATTATTTAGATAACACTTACATTGCTTTTGGTATTGTACGTCATCTAGAGATAATTTAAAGTACACAGGAGGATGTGTGTAGGTTATAGGCAAATACTGCGCCATTTTACACGAGGGACTTGCCCATTGTGGATTTTATATCCAAGGGGGTTCTCGGAACCAATGCTTTGTGGTACTTGAGGGGGGTGACTGAATTTAGACATGGGAGGTGGGCTTCCATTTATCATCTTTCCTTGGGCCTTCACGTGTTGCCAACTGTTTTGAGTGGGCCTGCCTGCTGGTAGCTTGTACTCCTTCCTCCTTGCTGCTTGGCCTCACTGGTATTTGAATTGGTGGCTCTTACTGGATATTCATGAAGGCAGGAATTGTACCTGACTTATTATACCACCATATCTCCTGCCCCATACAGTCACCAGCCCATCACAGGTCCCAGCTAAGAGTCAATGAGTGAGCCAGGCATGGTGGTGCATGCCTGTAATCCCAGCTCTTAGGAGGCTGAGACAGAATGATTGCAGGTTCAAAGCCAGCCTCAACAACTTAGTGAGACCCTCGGAGACTTAGTGACACCCTGTTTTGAAAAAAGGGGGAGAATGGAGGTGTAGCTTAGTAGTAGAACACCCTGGGGTTCAATCCCCAGTGCCAAATATAGAGTGACTTTCTAATTAGAGGATTGATATTTCTGATTAATTCTCTTGGAGTTATTTTCTCCTGTCATATATGTGTGCACATCAAAGAGCATTTTAATTTTTCTCCTTAGAAATGTGATTAAGTGGGTGAAAGTGTTTTGGTTATTTCTATTTCTCTGACTAAAAATGAATTTTTACACATGGTAAAATAATCTGAAAATGTTAAAAATGTAAAAAGAAGAAGAAATTCACGCATCACCCCAACTCCACTCGAGCAACCATTATTAACATTTTGATATATTTATTTCTAGTCTTTATTTCATACATTCTTTTCATAGTTGAGATCCTACCCAGATATTTATGACAAAGTCACCATATTACAACAGTTTGAGCAGCTTTCTCTATTTGCCATTCCCTGTGACACATTTTTAAAAATATATTTCAAGAAAAACATAGATTTCATGAAGAAATATTGAAGTGAGGAATGTTATTAACACTTTCCAGAGAAGTGGACATGGTCCTAAATTTTTGTGCTTGTGAGGGTTTGTGACTGACTATACTACCAATTGTTCACCGTTTTCATCAAGATCCTCACCAGTGAGCATCAATTCTTAGCCACCTAACTTTTTACAGCCTTTTTGTGTTCAGCTGTTTATGAAGAAAGCTGCATACTCTTGGTCCCTCCCTTCCAACGCCAGCAGACTGCCGCATATATGTACTTGTAATCAATCACCAGTGGTCAACAGACGTTTATCAGGTGACGCCCAAATGCCAGGCACCATTGAGAGCCTAAGACTACCCATTTTAATAGGAGAGAGATGACTACCTTCCAAATTGCAATAAGATGGGAAGCCAATAACTACGGGTGCCATGGGGACTCTAAAGTGAGGCTGCCTTACTCGGCCTGGTCTCCAGAGAGGGCTCCCTAGAGGGGACATTTGAGTGCTATCTGGAAAGATGAGCAAGGCTTGGCAGGTGCTGAAGGGAGTCAGGTGTCCAGTTGAGACCCAAGAGGATGGGGTTGGTGAAGCAGAGTGCCTAATCCACAGTCATTGGCTGTATGACAGGTCAGGGGCCACGTTGGGTCCTAAGGAGAAGGAGATAGATGGATTAATGAGTGACGATATGAACAGACCTTTGGGTGACATTTTATGTAACCTAACACTCCAGAACTACATCCTTGATAACTAAGTCTAAATCCAAGGCATTTGAGACCATTCCCAATAAGAGGAATTTAAAGTGTTCTGAACAATTTGGCAATAGCTATTAAAATTATGTATGCACATCCCATAACCCAGAAATTTCACTGCTTAGTTTTAAGTAAAGAAAAAAAATGTTCAAATCACTTGTTCATGTAAAAGGGTATATTTGGCAGCACTATTTGTAAAAAATGAAAAGATTGGGATAACCCAAATCTATATACATAGAGAAATGTTTAAGTAAACTAGTCTGTAGCTATCCCATGGAAATGTATGGAAAGTTAGAAGGAATGAAATAGATTTATATGTCGGGCACAGGAAAAGCTCCAAGACAGCTGAAGAAAATAAACAGGTCACATGATACATATGCAATATGATACATTCACATTAAAAAAACCTCCATACACAAAAACACCAATTTTGTATACTTATGAAGATATGTAAGCTTTTATTAGTCCATAATTATATGATTTCCTGTAAGAACACACAGATAACTAAGTAAATGCATGGCTGGAGGGCTTCCGTTAAACTGAAAATTGTGGCTACCTCTAAGGGATTCAGAGATGGGAAGAAGTGGTAAAAAGAGACTTCGGCCTTACTTTTTGAACGTTTTGCAAGGAGAGTATATTCCATGAATCGCTTATGCAACTGAAGATTAATTAAAATCACGAACTAACTTTCAGGGCAAATCAGTACCACCTATTTGGAAATAAATTGAGCAACATGAAACAAGACACTAAAATGCTCCTACCCTCTGGCCCAGTAACTTTCCTTTTAAGAATCCACTCAATGGAAATAACCCCAGATAGTCACAGTGATTTTCTCAGAAAGATGTTCAATGTAGTAGTATTTAAAATGGCAGGAAAAAGTGAGAACCAACTAAATTGTTCAACAATGGCTAATAGCTCACATGGTAAATTTACAAAGTGGAATGCTGGGTAACCATTAAACTTTGTTGTAGAGGAATTTTTACTGACCCGTAAAAAGGTTAGCAAAATAATAAGAAGAAATATAAAAATGTATAGGTGGTATAATCTCAGATATAATATAAATACAGGGCACATACAAGGCCCAGAGGAGAGGGAAGGGGACACAGCCGAGTCATGTCACGCCACCTTGTATTCCTTGATTTAGACTTTTGGCATGCTCTCTAAGTGCAGTTATGCAAATAGACAGAGGGATATTTTAAATTCAGTTACGTATAGTCACACATATACTCTTGCCATTTATCATGTGACTCTGATTGTTGTATGTACACATTTAAAATACAGTACCATCTCTTTCATCCTGCTTTCCTGTTGCTTCATATTCATATTCAGATGTTCACAAGTAGAGGAAGCCCTGGCTGCTACTCCTGTCTGAGCAGACCTGTTCTGCCACAGGCACAAGGGGCCAGAAGGAAATACTCCAAATGTCAGTGTGCATGCTGACTGCCTCTTGGTAGTGGGATTATAGATTTACTTTTAATGGATAGATTTCTGCTCTGCCTAAATTTTCTCCATTGATCATGCATTTTTTTTTCATAACTTAAAAATAGCTCTTCCAATGGAAAAAAAAAAGCCCAGAAAACAAAACAAAAACAGAAGAGGAAATGTCCTCTTTTAAAACACAAAAGCAAGGCCTGGCTCTAGAATGTGCCACATCAGGATGTCCCCAGGCGGAGACCTCCACAGGCTGGCTCCAGGGCTAGACAGAAAGAATGTGGCTGGACCCTGCTCCTGTGTGTCACAGACAGGCCAGTGGGACGCCTGCCCCGACTCCTCCTCATGCCATACTCCTAGGTGAGACCAGAGCAGTTGGGGGGCAGGGGAGGCATTCTGGTTTCAAGCTGCTCAGTGTTTGGTGGGGCTGAGGAGATAATCAGGTTCCTGATAGACTGGGTGACCCTAGGTTCCTGCTTCTCCATCAGAGTGTGTAAGAGCAGCTCAGAGGCAAGGAGGAGATGCACACATTTGCAGGAGCAAATGGGATACCCAGGTCAGGCTGATAAAGAAATCCCTTTACAGGGGACTTGAGAACAGAGGACTTATTTGTATGGCAGACAACCTGCACATGGGATGCAGGCACGACAGGGTGAGAAAAGACAGGAACCAATAGGTTACAGTGGGATTTCTTATTAGTGAGGTTTTTCCTTACTCTGTTTTCTCTTTTTGCTGCTAGGGATAGAACCCTCCTGCATACTAAGCACACTCTGTAACCCTGAGCCACATCCCCAGCCTTGGACCTTATTCTTGACATTTTCAGGGAGTGTGCATGTGTGTGTGTGTGTGTGTGTGTGTGTGTGTGTGTGTGTTTTATAACCAGCAAATGTGAATACCCCTTCTCACCACCACCACCCATCCCCAGCCACCAGGCCTTTTCCTCCCACTAACAAAGCAGGCGTAACTGGTTCTATCAGCAAAACAAACAGGAGGCGTTTAGTTTTTGAGGGAGGAGTACACGCACTGATAGGTCAGGGTGCAAACTGAGAGGCTAAGCAGAGCAGCTGGGGCTGGGAGCCAGCACCCTCATTAGCGGAAGCTGCTACTATTTCCAGCCTTCCAGCCTGCCTCACTTTAGCGAAAGGAGGTCATTACAAACACAGCGCGTTTTTGTATATTAACCAAATTAAAATAATAATATGTTCTCTCCTTTCATGTGCTATGCTGATAAATCCCAATTTATGAATGAAACATGCTGATTAGTTACTTAAAAAATAATTAGTCCCAGAATGTGCTTCAAAGTTGGAGGCTTAATGAATACACACAAATACATGTTTGTTTGTTTGTTTGTTTTTCCAAGTCTTCAGCAGATTGGTCTTTTAAAGGAAAATATTCATAAGATGTGTTCATGAGAGAAAAATGACGAAGTAGCTTGGTCTTATTTCCTTCTCTCGCTTGCTGTGCAATATTTGGATGTTATTTTAGTACCCTGTCAGGCTGGGTCACTTTAGAAATACGAATCTAAGCAGCAACTACCATGCTCGATTGAGCTTTGAAGTTCAGATTGTCAAGGCAAAGGCCCTGACTCAGATGTTCTTTGTCATGGAGAGAACTTCCCAGCTCTGTTATGGAGTCTTCAGTTCGGAGGTTGAAAGGTTAATTACAGAAAGACCAGGGTCGGGGAGAACCTGCTTGCAGATGGCATCTACAAAACCAGAGTGGGGCCAGGCGTGGTGGCGCACGCTTGTAATCCCAGTACTTTGGGAGGCAGAGACCGGAGGATCCGGGTTCGCGGCCAGCCTCAGCTCTCTCGCTCTCTCTCTCCCTGTCTCTTTCTCTCTCTCTCTCTCTCTCTCTCTCTCTCTCCTTAGTGAGGCCCTCTGCAACTTCGTGAGACCCGGTTTCAAAATAAAGTATAAAAAAAAAATAGGGCCGGGGGCATAGCGCGGAGGTAGAACGCCCTTGCGTTCAATTCCCAGTACTGCAAAAAAAAAAAAAAAAACCAAAAACCAGAGTGGGTTCTATTAAATTTTTATTGTGTCCCCATAGCTGGAAAAACCAATATGGGATTTTGGACAAAATCTGGGTGCTTTGACCACTGAGAATCAGAAGACTCCAAGTACTCCAAGTTCCAAAGGGTGCAGAGATGACTAGATGGCTATCCAGCCAGGATATGACTTAACCCGCAGAACCACTGACCATTCCTAACGTGGGAGGCTATACTCAGCATGGTCACACTTTACTGGGGCCATTACACTCTAAAGGCAGCTTGGACTGCACCATGTATTGTCAAAGTTACCTTTGAAATGTTCTTTACTTGCCCATCAGGTGTGCATGGTTGTTTAATTTTAATTGTTGGGCCACACAGATCACTATTTCTTTGATGGAGCCACAAATTAAGTAATAGGTTTGCATTTAGGAACCTCTAAGGGACCAGAGATGGAGAGGTCTAGACCTTTACTGCTTCCCCATGGAATCACCCCTGCTTCCGGTATGTTGCCTGATGAACACACCCGTCATGACTCAGCTCAGGAGTCAGCTTCTCCGTGAGGCTAGCTCTTCCCACTCTGAGTTTGACAGTCACCCAATTCCATGAAGGCTGGAATCCATTCTGATGGGTCAGTCCCATCAGGACAGTCATAAAATACCTGAAAGGTCACATTGAGACCCACCTATCCCCCCCACACTTTGTGGTCCTATAGCAGTCTGTGTATACACTCAAGCATGGCTTCATAACAGGGGTACAGGACATGTTCTGAGAAGTGTGTCTTTAAGCAATTTTGTTGTTCGAACATCACAGCGTGCACTTATGCATAACTAGATGGTTTAGGTCAGTCACTCCATGTGGCCTCTCGATGCCACCAAGAGATGTAAATATAGGGTATATGGAGCTGCTGCTAGTGTAACATAGCATACTTGTGTTTGTTATAGGCAGGAGCATACTCTAAAATGATGATAGAAAGTATAGTTCAGGCTGGGCGTGGTGGCGCATGCTTGTAATCCCAGTACTTTGGGAGGCGGAGACCAGAGGATCCGGGTTCGCGGCCAGCCTCAGCTCTCTCTCTCTCTCTCTCTCTCTTTCTCTCGCTCTCTCTACTTAGTGAGGCCCTCCACAACTTCGTGAGACCCGGTTTCAAAATAAAGTATAAAAAAATAGGGCCGGGGGCGTAGCGCGGAGGTAGAACGCCCCTGCGTTCAATCCCTGGTACTGCAAAAAAAAAAAAAAGAAAGTATAGTTCAGTAAATACATAAACCAGAAACATGGTTGCTTATTAAGAATCATGAGTTGTACATAATTATATGTGCTCTACTTTTATATGACTGTCAGTGGAGTAGGTGGATTTACACCAGCATCTCCACAATCACATGATATGGTGCACAATGACCTTGCAACAACTATGATGTCACAAGGTAATAGGAATTTTTCAGTGGGACCACTATGGTCTGTGGTTGACTGAATCCTGGATTCACATGGCATATGGTTTGTGGTCAACTAAGTCCTGGATTTTCACTGCTGGCTTTTCCTGCTCATCTTCTCCACCTGACTCTGCGTCCCTGGAAGGGGCGGGGGTTGAATATCATCCACCCGGGGATGGCCACTAGAAGGTATCGAAGAGGGAGTTGGGGAGAAAGAAGATGGGAAATGTGGGTGATGGGTGTATTTTCAGCCTCCGAAGAAGTGGCCACAGGCTATAGAACTGTCCTAAGTGATATCTCCCCTTGCCATCTGCCCCAAAATTTTGGCACACGAAGTCTCAGCCTTCCCTATAAAATGTCAATTCAAATGAAAATCGTGCATCAATGTTCTGTGCTATCTCAGTTTTGCATTTAGAAAGAAAAGACAGTCTCTGGCTCCTGTCTGTGTCTGTTTCATTGTCTGCGTCTGCAGCTCCGGCCTGCGAGTGTCCGTGCCAGTGTGCGCAGCTGAGAATGGACGCTTTATGTGCAAAGGAAGCAATGTTTTTCTTTGGCTAGTTCTCTGGACCCCGCTGCCAATCACAGGGCTGGCTACCTCCATCCTCTTCAGGGAAATCTCGCTCCTGTGTTTCAGCTCTGTATTGAGGAGGCTGCTGCCTTCCCAAACAGGCCTTTGGGACATGACAAGAGTGCCCTAGGCCCATGGAAGGCCCAGCGCCAAGTGCCAGGCCACACAGATCAAGGTCACGGGGCCCAGACATGTCCTCCTCCTTGGAGAGCTGTACGTGGCAGTGGAAAGAGTCAGACAGACATGTGTGCAAATCTGATTCTATATTCCCAGCTGTGTGATACTGGACAGCCTTCTTGACCTCTCTGTGTCTCAGTTTCCTCATCTGAAAGATGGAGAGAGCAGAATTGCTACCTCAGTAGAGCTGCAGTGAGAAATAAGTGAGGTAAAACACATGATCACATTTTTTGAACTGAAAGACTAAGTGCACATGTGTTTGTTTGATTGTTTGTTTTTAGACAAGGTCTGACTATGTTGCCCAGGCTGGCCTCAAATACCTGGGCTCAAGTGTTCTTCTTTTTTTTTGGGTTACCAGGGATTGAACCCAGGGGCATTGTACCTTCGACCTACACCCCCAGCCCTATTTTTTATTCTTTATTTTGAAACAGGGTCTCACTAAGTTGCGGAGGGCCTCACTAAGTAGCTGAGGCTGGCCGCGAACCCGGATCCTCCAGTCTCAGCCTCCCAAGTACTGGGATTACAAGCGTGCACCACCATACCCGACTCATCAAGCGATCTTCTTGCTTCAGCCTCCTGAGTAGATGGGATTATAGGTGTGTGCCACCACACCTGGATCCATATCCTGATTTTTTAAAAAAATTTTTGTGGTGCTAGGTATCAAACCCAGGGCTTCACACATGCCACATGTTGATTTTTATTAATGTAACAAAAGGTTAAAATGAAGGTTTTCACTGAGGCATCAAGCTACGTCAGCTGCTGCATCCCACAGGTTGGATGAGGCCTGCCAAGTGCAGAATTTGCAAAAGAACAATACGAAAACCATTTTCACATTTCTAAAAACTCTTCATGTCTTTGGTGGCTAGATAGAAAAGGAATGGGTTGTTGACATCTAGGAGAGTTTGTGAAGACTCTGGGCGAGGCGCTGCTGCTGTCACTCTCAGCCTTGGTCACCGGGACTCGCAGAGAGCATATTTCATGTGTCCTGCAGCTGGCTAGTGTGGCAGGCCTGGGTCTCACTCATGCTCATAGTAGCTATAGAGGCTGGTGGCAACAGAGAGGAAGTAGGGACATGATCAGGGTCAGAGGTAAGTGCAGCACAGGGAGGGGAGGATGTCACATTTGGGATAGCAGTAAGAATGTCGGTCACTGTGAAAGGGGCCCTGTCCAGGAAGAAGTGTAGAGCTGGGGAATGACTACTCAAGTGAGAAGTCTGCCTACATAAGGGAGCTGGAATCACAGGTGCTCCGGCAGGACTGTCTCCAGGAAACCTGCAGAGCACCCAGTAGGGAAGCTGTCAATTTAAAATGTCTGTCAGACTCGGAGAGGCCAAAGCCAGCCTTTGACAGTACCAACCAAGAGCTTTCCTATTCTCTGTACCTCCCTTTCTTATCCCAACATGGTTCTTGGAGGACCAGAAACTAGGTTAGCTACTGGAGGAGCAGAAATGCCAGACCCACAGGTTCCCGCTGGCAGCAGGCCCTGGCAAGAAGAGGAGAGAAGATATAAGTCATGAATTGAGGCAGTGTCTCTGACTTGAAGTAACCACAGGACCTTTCATTAGCTGACAGAGATTAGAAAATGCATGCATCTGTCCACATTCAGGAGCAGAGGACAGATGGCACACAGCAAACTGCTTTAAAGAGAAATGGGAGACAAAATTTAAGTTGTGTTTATAAGTCCTGCTTGCTCAATGTATTGAATACATTATTATTATTTACCCAGCACTAGCCATGTACTGAGCATTGTGCAAAGAGCTTTGTGTTTTCAAAATAATCCTAGGAGGTGGATGCAATTATGATATCCATTTTGCAAAGGTAGAAACTGAAGTTCAGCAAGGTTAGATAACCTGACTCGGGTTGCAGGGCACGTGGGATGAAGCCAGGATGGGGAGCCCGGCTGTCAGGCTCCAGAGCTGGCAGCCCCACCACCTCCCCTCCGTATCTCAGCAGGCAGAGCAGACGAGGTGTCTGGGGAAGGACTGAAGTTGCCCCTGGTGCCTCCAAGTGCACTCAGCTAAAAATACCGAGAGTTCACAGGAACTTTCACCAATCCCTTTGGGAAGGATTTCAGGGAGACATGCTGCTTTGATTAGAATGACTTAGTTTTAAATATTGAGACCCATTCAAGCTAGCTTAAAGCAAAAGGAACATTATCATAAGGATACTGGGATGTGTTCCGGGGGCCCTCCGGATGCTCCCTGCCTCCGTGCCTCTACTTACTCATCCTCTGTCTTTTCCCTCTGTGCACTCCTCAATCTATTTTGCAGAACATCGCTGCCCCAGCTCCAGGGGTAAGAGAACTTCAGTTCCTGCTCCAGGGAGACCAGTTAGCTGAATCCTGACTCAGTGCAGAGAAAGATGCAGTTAAATAAATACTTAGCACCTACTAGACACCAGGCTTTATTTTAGGCACTTGGGATATAGCAACGCACAACATAGGAAAAAATCCTGGCCTTGGAGATACTCTTCCAGTGAGACTCTGATCGGTCTGTCTGCTCAGCTCTCCTGGCCTTCTAGGTGGCTTGGAACTGAGATACGTGTGGAATCCAGGGCTGCTCGTCCAGGGAAAGATTTCCTTAAGTCTATTCTAGCCAGGCCTCAGCGTCTCCACGGCGGCAGCTGCTGGCTGCAGGATGGAGTTGGCTTCCTCTCTCAGGAGGGCGACCACCTCCTTGGCTTAGTCCTCATACCTATCCTACCGGGTTTGACCCACAATTGTCCTTACCGCACCCCCAGTGGCGCTGGATGAAGCACAACTCCATGTGCTGTTTTTTCCCCCACTTCTCTCCACCCTCAGGGAACCATTTGAAGGAGGAAATGGGGAAATCTGCCCCTTCCCCAGTGCAGGCAGCAGGCTAAGGCAGAGCCAGGGGACGACAGAGAGCTCAGAGAGAGGGTGGACTGTACTAGCGGTCGTCTCCAGATGGGCTCCTCTGACACAGTGACACTGCTTTGTCCAGCTGGGCCCCGCTGCGGAGCCCGGCTGAAAGGCCTTGTCATAGGGCCCTTCTTCTTCCGCGCCCTGCAGGCGGAGATCAGCATTGACCTGGACAGTTAGGATCTCCTCGCGCTTCCTGTTAGATGGCTACTGTGATCGGCTTTGGCAGTGCCAGCTGCCGTTTTTCAATGGCGGGGCTCTGGGCCTCCCTGCCTTATTTCTGCAGCCTTTTTTTTTTTTTTTTTTTTTAAGCAGGAGCTGCTGTGCATCGGTAATGGAATAGATGACGTCAGAGGCTGCGCTTGCCAGCCTCAGCCTGAGCTGTGCTCCTCAGTGCTGCCGTAGCAGATGCCAGCCTGGTCTATATTAGGATGGAGTTCACACTGCAGGCAGGTTTCCTGGGGATGCATGAGTTTTGTCAGTTGAGAAGTGTGGTACTCTGTCTTTTCCCGGTGGTTAAGAGAATGAAAGAATGAGTGGGAGAAACAAGGATTCAATCCTGCCGTGACCACTTTCCATGCATGACCCTATGTGTGTAATTTAACCCTCGGGGCCCCAGTTTCTCATGGAAAAGGAGGTTGATGATGATTTCCCTGTAAATTGACATCAGGATAATGTGTGTAAAGTGCTTCTCATGGTTCCTGATGCATTAATGACCTCACATACATAGCATTGTTAATATACTTGTTACACACTTCTAGAATTCTGTCACCCAATATACTGTCCATTATAGTGTGCAGATACCAGGTTTTGCAGTTGGATAGACCTGCAAAGTTATGACAGTCACGCATACCTCTTATTATGTGGATTAAGTAGGATAATGGATATAATCATAATACTCCTGTATAAGGGCTTTACATGCCTTACTTATTTAATCCTATCAGAAATTCTAAGAGTAGGTGATATTACAATGTGTACTTTATACATGGGGAAACTGAGGCATTAGCAGGGATGTTAATTAACTGGTTCAAGCTACAAGCTAGTACGTGGATAAAGCAGGAAGTGGGTAGAGTTAGTTGCCTATTTACTGTACCAGCTGCTACCATTTAGTGTATGGACTGAAGTGCCTGGCACTGGTAAAAGTTCAAAACCAAAGTGAATTATATTTTTACACATTGTGGATGTATATACGACAGGCCGACAGAGCAGAGGGGATGTTTGAAGCAACCTCCACGGGAATCACTAGGGAATAAAGAATAACCAACTGTATGATGAAATAAGATTAAGAGTACCTACTGTGTACCAGGTGTTCTCATGGGGGCTTGGCGTGTATAACTCAAATTAATCCCAAGAACCTCCAGGTGTGAGAGATGAATAGGTCCTGGTGCTTCATGTGGATCTGCCCACACCCATCTTTGAGATTCCCTACTTCAGATTAGACCCAACAACCACTTTTCCTAATAACGGGGAGGAAAAGTGACTCTTACAACTAGCCCCAACCAAACAGCAAACAGGATGTGTGAAGATCTAAAAGGACAATCTTGTCACAGCCAAATTTCCAGCCTTATTTTCCACTGATCCAGAAAAATAGATGCACAGAGCAAAGCGGTCTCCAGGCTGGGAACCTGGAGGTGTCAGTCGGGGGCTGGGAGGAGACAGATGGCACACTCAAATAGGCAATCCGAGCAGAGTTTAATAAAGGAGCTATTTACAAAGGTGAGGGAGACTCATGAGATACAGTGGGCCTCTCTGGGGCTGGTGATAGCCCAGTGCTGTCACCTCACCTAGGCCTGAGGGGACAGGGGACAGAGCACCGTGTGCAGGGAACCACCTGACAGGACCTAGGCAAAGTCAGGGGTACAAACATCCCAGCCTCATTCTCCCACCTGCTCTCCATCTCTTGCCTGGGTTCCCCATTGTGGGAGCCCAACTAGGAACCACCTGTAAAGAAGCACCATCCATTCTGTGACGGAGATCCTGGGGCACCACGCAGGGTGGCAGTAGGTGGAGTGTGGGTCTGCATAGCCAAAGGGAAGATGGGAACAGAGAGGCCATTGCCCCCTGCAACTGAAGATGTGCAAGTGAAGCCAGGTTTGGGACTCAGAATGGTAGTTTATTTCTGTGATTGTGGAAAGGGATGGCTGAGACATGGGTAGATTTGTGTCTGTCCACACTTGGGATGGGGTCACTGAACCAACTCAGGCCAAATCATGTGTCAAATCTAAGTTTTCTCTGTGGCCATACTTTTACATGCAAAAAATAGCCCAAGAATGCTTTGAGTGCTCAGGAGTGACTTTTATTGCAAAGGCCTTCGTGTCCTTCAAAGTGTCTTAAAATTTACTTCTGTGATGTCTTGCCTAATTTTTTTTGTATGTCCGTTTCATATACACAAGTAAAATCAAATACAGTCATCCTTTGATATCTGCAGGGGATTCGTTCCAGAAACTGCCCCACCCCTCATATTAGGAAAGAGTTCTTAAGAAAAGTGGTTTTGAGGTCTAACCTGAGATCAGGAACCCCAGAAATGCATGTGGACAGAATTCATATGAGGCACCAGGACCTATTCATCTATCACACATGATAGTTCTCAGGATTAATTTGAATTATACATGTCAAGTCCCCCAGAGGTCCACACATGCTCAAGTCCCTTATTTAAGATGGTATAGTACTTACATATAACCTACATACACCTCTTCCTGTATACTTTAAATCACCTCTAGATTATTTTTAATATCTAATATAATGTAAATGCTATGTAAATAGTTGCTGTGCTGTATTGTTTAGGGAATAATGGCAGAGAAAAAGAGATCTGTGTATGTTCAGTACAGGTGAAAAACTTTCTCAAACATCTTCGATATTGGGTTGAATCTGTAGATGTAGGACCCGTGGATACAGAGGGCTGAGTGCATACACCTAAACTACAGACCCCCCACAGGGGCATGTTTTATTATCTCCATATGCCCAGAGCCTGACACGCAGCTGACATACTGTGGAATACCAGTAGATATGGTGAAGTCTTAATGTCTGTGTAGTCCTTAGTAGGTCCCAATTTAACTAAGGGCATTACGCCACTACTTTATTTAGTAGGGGCATTTATTGAGCTCCTACTATCTCAAATCACTGTGTCAGGCCATTTTAATGTCAATTTTCTAATTTAATATTCCCAACAGCCCTAGTTATATTATCCCCATTTCTATACGTGATGAAACTGAGGCTCAGAGAGATGAAAGAAGAAAATGTGGGTTTGAAATAGAGTTCCACTTTCCTGGTCTAATACTCTTTCCTTTCCTGCTTAGAACCTGCCCCTGGATTGGTCACTGAATAGTTGTTTCATGCATATTCATGAGCTGACTGTACCAACAAGCCCAGCTTAGCCCAGAGGAGTGTGTGTGTGTGTGTGTGTGTGTGTGTGTGCACGTGCATGTGAATGTGTGCATACACATGTGCTTTGGAAAGCTCTGAACCTAGCACTGAGGGTGCCGGTCTATTCAGTGCTTGTCCCACTGGTTTTTTTTACACATAAAATATTTTTATTAACATATAATAATTGTACATACTTATGGGGTACAGTGTGATATTTTAATGCATGTGTGCAATGTATATTGATCAAATCAGGGAATTGATGTTTTCATCTCCTTATAATTTCTTTATGTTTGAAACCTTCAAGCTCTCCTAGTTATTTTATTTTATCTTTTTTTTTTTTGGTACTGGGGATAGAACTCAGGGGCATTCTACCTCCAAACTATACCCCCAGCCTTCTTTTATTTTGAAACAAAATTTTGCTAGGTTGCTGAGGGCCTTGCAAAGTTGTTGAGGCTGGCTTTGAACCCGCAATCCTCTTGTCTCAGCCTTTCAAGTACTGGGCTTGCACCACCACACCAGTCTCTTCTATCCTTAAGTGCACAGTAGGCCATTGAGAGGTGTAGACACCTCACTGTGCTCTAGGACACCACAATTTCTTCCTTCTATCTGTGTTCCAGTATCCATTACCCACCCATCCCATTTTGATGGTTGCTGCCAACTCGAGCATCATGGTCTCCCCCAAAGCCTACCTTAACCTGCCATGCCAGGTGAGCACGAGATGGGGTCAGGTGGATGCTGTCCCTGGACTTGGCTCTAAATTGAATACAAGAAGCTCCCATGGATTCTGAACACAATAATTCTCACAGTTTCCTCTGCTGAACAGTGCATACATAACATTGTCAAGTGTCTACCCTTTAGTTGTTTTACAATGAAGCTGCTAAATTCTAACTGGCCCAATAAAATCCAAAAGGCCTGCCCCCCACCCCCACACACTTATCAAAACAAAAGTTAAAAGCTGGTTCTTATTATACATATCTCATATCCCAGGTGCCCTGAACTTGCATTTGGTTCTCTCAATTAAGTTCCGTAACAGCTCTGAAGATAAGAACTACTGTTAGTTGTATCTTGTAGACAATGTGCCCGAGGCTCTGGGGTGCTGCAGCACTTGTCCATGCGGGCACACCGAGAGGAAGTGGCAGAGCCAGGACTTGGGGCAGACCTGCATGTCTGGCTCTTGTCCCTGGATGGGAGCAGCCCCAGGGTGCTTTCGACTGCTTCTGAGCCCTTGGCCTCAATCAGGATACTATCCCCTCAGTTCCTTCTCTTCACCCTCTGACCTATTTCACTAAGAATTCAGAGAAGATTGGATCTGGCCTAGAAAACCATCTTCCTGACCCCTAAGGAAGAGAGAGAGGAGGATGTGTCCTGGGCTGTTCTGTAAAGCCTCTCCATGACAGTGTTTCTTCTTCCTATTAGTCCTCAGGACACTTTGTCTTTCCCTTTGTGTGACCCTTGTCACAGGCTGCCTTGTTTATTTCTGCCCCACCTCCCTTTCTAGGCAGGGAGCTATTTAAGGGCAGGTCTGCTTCTGATCCCTCTTGTCTCCTTTCACCCTGAAAGTCTCAGTCTTCATCAAATATTAATGGAGTACCAGCTGGGCATGAAGCACTGTATCAAACACATCCATAGCTGTGACTTTCCTCTCTGCAGAAATCCATGTGGAATACACTGTGGAGTCGCCCGTTTTACAGAAGGGGAAGCTGAGGCTCTAAGGGGTGAAGGAGCTTGCTGAGGCCACAGAGCTAGTGAAGGGACGGCAGCGTGGGCCTGTTTTGCTCCGCTCTGTTAATCTTTCTGCAACATCACACTTGCTGAGCTGGTGCTCAAGAAAAGTTGGTTGAATGAAGAAGGAAGGAGGTGAGGAGGAGAAGGAAGAGGAAAGTTGAAAAAAATCTAAGATGAATGGATAATGAAATTGTGGTATATACACACAATGGAATTCTACTCAGCCATTAAGAAGAACAAAATTATGTGATTTGCAGGAAAAGGATGGCAATAGAGAATATTATACTAAGTGAGATCAGCCGGTCTCAGAAAGTCAAGGGTCATATGTTGTCTCTCATATGTGGAAGCCAGAGAGAAAACAGGAAAGAAACAGGACTTCATGAAAATGAGGAGAGAAAACAGTAGAATAGTGGAAGGGGGTTGGGGGAGGGAGGTGGAGAGGGGATACGTGAGGATTGAGGAAGGGAACAGTTCAAATAAGGTTCCATCCACACAAGGTCTCACTACCAATCTCACTAGCATATGTAGGGAAGGAGGAAGGAGAAGGGGTATCCTTATATGAAGGGAAATATATCAAGTGGTGTTGTACATGTATGTTTGTATCACTGCAAATGTTATTATGATGTATAATTACATTGTACCAATAAGAGCATAAAAATTCTAAGACAACAAAATAAAGAGAAGCAATTGAATAATTCCAAGCAGTAAATCGGTGGGAGATTTGAGAAATGGGTCTAGGGTCTTACTTCCTCTCTTCTAAGATCACAAAAAGAAAGGCACACACCCAAGATCAAAGAACAGGAAACACAAGCAGCTGGAATTTTAGCTACAGAGTGGCTCTTTCTCTGGGCTCCCCAGGGGGCTAGAAACATGGGGACAGTAGTCACATCAGAACACACACAGGACGCACTGCATGCACACAATTGCGTGTGTGCTCTATGCTGAAGCAGTAATGCTCTTTGCAATGAACTTGGGCGATTTATATGTACAGTATACATAGGCGTGTACAGGGAATTTAGAGAAGTCACTGCCTTTGAATTAGATGACCAAGATTCACAGTCCAGGTCTATTGCTTCCCTGATGCCCAGCCTTAGGCAAAACCTTTCCTCTCTCCTAACACCAGGCTGCTCATCTGTAAGATTCCTCTTTCACAGGTCGTTAGCAAATCAAGTTAGGTGGTGAATATAAACACCTGATGGGATTAGTTCAATGTTTCTCATGTCATTCTATCTAACTTTCTTTTTTTGCAGTGCTGGGATCAAACCCAAGGCCTCCTGCATACTAAGTAAGTGCTCTTCTCCACTGAGCTACACCACCAGCCTAAATCACTCTTTTTTTTTTTTTGTGGTACCGGGGATTGAACCCAGGGGCATTCTACCTCCGCGCTACACCCCCGGCCCTATTTTTTATACTTTATTTTGAAACCGGGTCTCACGTAGTTGCGGAGAGCCTCACTAAGTAAAGAGACAGAGAGAGAGAGAGAGAGAGAGAGAGAGAGAGAGAGCTGAGGCTGGCCGCGAACCCGGATCCTCCGGTCTCCTCCTCCCAAAGTACTGGGATTACAAGCGTGCGCCACCACGCTGGGCATAAATCACTCTTTTTAAGTAAGGAAAGGCAAAGGGCTCCCTTTGCTCCATTCTCCTCTGGGTGAGTGCCTGGAGGTACTCAGAGCAATGGAGATGCCATGGACCATGGGGCTTAAAGCTGGCTTTCTGCTTTCCAAGCTGAGGCAACCTCCCTTTGCCTCAGTTTTCTCACCTGTAAAGTGGGGATATTTTAGGACCTCCATGTTGGAATTCTTAAGAGTACGGTCCCTCAGAAGAATGTGCCTAACACATAGCAAGTATTTGGAAAATGTGATTTATGATGCTTCTGTTATTTTTCTATGCGGAGGGCTTTCTTATGGCTGCGTTTCAACTGTTGCATCACCCCTCCCCCACCTCCTCTGTTTGGCAGCTGCTGAGCTGGAGAACCCAGATCTGCAGGGCAGCGAGGGGAGCGCCTCATCATCTTGCAATGATGTCAGGAGGCCTCCTTATCAATAATGGAACAGTTTTTCCAGGAACCCAATCTAGAGAGCGCAGGGCCCTGGCCGCAGCAGCGCACGTCTGGCTGGTGTTCTCGGAAGGCTCTGGGTAGAGGGGGATTGTTATCTGGGCGCTGTGGGTGGAGGGGTCTGCTTGCCTGGTCCTTTAGCTTGGCCCCAGGTCCTGCTGCAACAGCCTTAAACAGCGCTGTTCTTCACCTGCAGTGCCTGAGCCTGGAAGTCATTCCGAGCACCTCCTCCTCCCTCGCTGCTCACCTCCCAGCCGCCAAGTCCAGGTGACTTTGTGTTTAAACATGTCCCGAATCTACCCTGTTCTCATGGCCACCAACCTGCTCCGGACAAGTCTGCACATCTATAGCAGCATCTCTCTGACTTCCTCGATCCCACCTGAAAATCTCCCCTGTCCCTATCCAACACACACACACAGACACACACACACACACACACACACACACACACACACATACACACACATACCAAATAATAGTCTTTCTAAAATGAAGATCTGGTTCTTCTCTCCATGCCTAAAACCTTCAATGCCTCTGTGTTGCTCTTGGGAAAATGTTCACCCCTCCACTCCATGCTCAAGGCCTATGGCCACCTTGGCCCTGAGCCCTTCTGGTCTTCATTCATGACTTTCTGACTGCATCGTGCTTGTCTCTCCATCCCTGTCCCAGATGAGGTACTTCTAACCTTCAGGGCCTTGTTCCTCTTGTTCGCTTTGCAATGGCTGGTAGTTCTCAGATAATGTTACCTCCTCCAGGAAGCCTTCCTGGACTCTCCTATGTACAGCAGAGGCTTTACACTCTGTTTCTGTTTCCTGCCACAGCTCTGAATATTTCCACCATGAGACTAAGCCAAGCAGAGTGATTTTGTCACCTCACAGACTTTCTTATCTGTCATCTGTCTCTCCCACTAAAAGAGACTCAACCTGTCTGTCTTGCTCACAGCCATATCCTAAGGACCTCCAGTAGCCCTGGCACCTGGCAGGTGCATACTAGATATTTATTAAATAGATAGATGGAAGCCAGGTGGTGGAGGGGGGTGAGTGCTGGATTTAGACCCCCAGCTCTGTTCCCTGCTCTCCAGGTGTGACTGAGCACAGCACCTGTTGTAACTCTGAAGGAGCTCAGGGAGAGGCTGCTACTTCTCACCTGACCTCTCTGTCCCGTCTTTTCCTCATTTGTCAAGTGGGCATTGGACGGCCTGCCTCACGGGAGAGTTGTCAAGATTCCGTGAGATGCAGTGTGGAGAATCCATGCAGGCAGAATCTGGCACATTCTAGGGTGGGGGGGACCTGGAGCCCCCAGATCCCACTGGCTTTCTGCACTGAGTGGGAACAGACAGATCCTGTTTACTCTATAGAAGCCACAGCTAGAGGGGTGAAAGCCTGCTTAGAGGTGCCCGCTTTAAACCAACCAAGCCAAAGCAGCAGCACCCAGCGTGCTTGCTTCCTCCTTGCTGTGACAGACAACTGGCTCTGCACTTTTCTGAGTTTCCCTTTGGCCAGGGGCTGCCAGGGAGCTCAGAGAGATCTTCAGCGCTCAACCTTCCGCTTTTCTTCTGCAGTTCACATGTCTGTCATACAAATTGGGTATAACTCAGCGGATTATTTATGGTATACAATTGGCCTTACACTCCTCCCCTGCCGTACACAAGGGCAATAGGTCAAAAGTCCTTGGAGTTGTAACATTTGCTTTGTTGGAGCGACTTTATCACACATGGACTGGAATTGATGATAAAAGGGATTAAAAAAAAAAGACATAAGACCCTGTGCACCAGAGTCAGAGCTGGTGGTGATAGGAGGTGCCACGAGATCCAACACCACAGAAGCTGGTTTTATGGCCATGAACTCCAGCTATAAAAACACCTTCTCTGCTGTCATTCCTATAGGAAAAAATATTTTTGTTACTGTGACTGTGACTCTGTAGCTCTCTGATATAATCCACCCCATCTCCTTTCAATCCCATTGAAACAATTTATTTTATAACCATAACCTAGAAGTCAGGGTTGTGCTGGATTTAAAGGCAGACAGGGCCATCGATGCTTAGCAGATGTCTGTGTGCCAGGGTGCTGCACTGCTTTTATATTTGAAAAACTAATATGGGCAAAGCACTTAACATAGTACTTGGTATATAGTAAACACTCTATAAAAATTAGCTGTTCTAGTTCCTTCTCCATTTTTATAACAGTAATATAAAATAAATGCACTTTGTAGCCTCAGATTCTTTTTAGGAATGAGATAAGCAGTACAGAAATTCTAGAAATATGGAGCATGTTCTATTTACCCGGATGAAGGGAATATGGCTGCTATGCAGGTGACCCTTAACACAGTCATCTTACATCTGCAAAGGGCCACCTGGCTTGTCTCACTCCTAAAGCCAACTCAGAGAAGAAGCGCCCGTTGGATGGAAGGAAGGAGGGAACACATCGCCTACCAGGCACCTCCGAACACCTTAGCACGCTTAAGTCTCGTGGCAATTTGGGGAGGTAGGGCAGGTTCTCCCCAACTTGCAGATAGGGAGCCTGAATCTCAGCACAGTTTGGTGACATGCCAGAGGAATATAGCTAGAAAGTAGCCAGGCTGGAGGTGAACCCAGATGGGTTTGATTCTGAAGACTGCAGTTTTCCGTGGTCCAGCATGGATTCTCAGGTCTTGGCATTTCTCAGGAACCTGCAGGAGGTTTGCATCCTGACCTTTGATTTGTCTTCCAGCGCCCCCTCCCCATTTTGCGGGCAGCGCTGCCCCAGGCCTTTGACTTCTCTGCCTTCACTGGTCAGGCCTCTCATCTATAACCCAACCCACCAATCTAACAGAATCTAGTCACAGCAAGTTATCTGCTGTCAGGACTGCTTAATATTTCATGGTGGCCTGGATTGCTCTGCTCTGGGGGCAGGCGAGGCAGCTAATGGATACGGGGCAGGCACCAGCTGTCCAGGGGCTGGGGGTGGACGGATGGGCCAGTGGAGGAGGCAAGGAGAGGACTTCACACCAAACATCATGCTGAGGGCGCGGCAGTGTACGCACAAGGGCCAAGCTTTGATAGTCCCAACTTAGGTGGGAATTGGCTTAAAGGAAAAGCTGCTCTAGTGTTTTTATTGACCTTATATTAATCCTCACATGCTTTTCTAAGAAACACACGCACACACACACACACACACACGCCATAAGAGAACCATGGAGAACCCCGATCTGAAGATGGGTAAATTGAGGCTCACAGAATTGAAACTATGTGCTGTAGATCAACCTGGAGGTAATGAAAATTTGAGGATTTTATTCCAGTTCTCTCTGTTTCCAACTAAGAGAACTAACAGGTTACTCCAGGTTGATCTACTGTTAGTTACTGATCACTTCCCTGCTGAGCCTCCGTTTCCATCCTCTGAGGATCCGTGATGTCATGGCCACCGTGACCATCCCCTACCCTGCCAGCAGTCATCATAGTCATCAGTCCTGAGCAGAGAAGCAAGCCACAGGCCAGGAAGCTGCTTATGTGTTGGTTGTGTATTTTTTAGAGTTTATCTGCAAAGAGAGGGTGCTGATGAGGGGGCAAAGCCAGGGAGGTCAATCCACTGAATGTTGCATCCATGCGCTGTGAAGCCAGGCGCTGCTGGGAAACCCGAGCCGGGATCCCAGAAGAGGCAGAGCAGAGGAGGGTCTAACAAGACTGGAAGGGCTTGCATTCAGAAGGCCAGCTCTCCTCTGCCTATTCACTCGGAGCGGCTCACCAAGTCCTACTATGTGCCAGGCACTGAGCTAAGTCCCCAAGACATGGAGGCATGGAAGACATGGAGTGGATAAGACAGACACGTCCCTGCTCCCTCGGGGCCTATGTTCCAGCGTCGGGAGGAGGCTGCTGTCTCTAAATAAGAGGCATTTAATGAGTCCCAAGGGCTCCACAGGAAACAGAACAGGATGGGATGGAGTGACGGACCGGTAGGATACACATTCAACAGGGAGGTGACAGGAGTGACCTCTGAGCCGAACCCGAAGGCTGAGGAGGAGCCAGCTGGGGGAGAGGGTCACAGAGACAAACAGCAAGAGGAAAGCTCCGAAGCTACAAATGGATCGGGGGACCTTCAGCTGAAAGTAACAGAAAAGCCAAACTCAAGGTGGCGGCGATGATAAGGCCGTCCTTTAATCTCACCGAGCTGGGAGTGCTCCAGCAAGAGGTGAGAAGTGGGGTGAGACGGCTCTGCTCCACCATATCATCAGGACCCCAGTGACTTCTGGGTCACTCCTCTGCCAGCCCCGACATCCCCTCATGAACCCTGTAGTGCCATGCACACCCAGACCTGACTGTCTGGGGGAGAGAAGAAAGTCCCTCGTGTCTTCTTTGGAAGAGAAGCAGCTTTCTCCAGCGATTACCAGCACCCTTTCCTTCATACCACCCCAGCCAGCCACACTGATGGCAGTGCCATTCTCCATGCCTACCCTGGGCCTCTGACTGGGATGAGGCGGGATGACGTCTCCTGGCGGGTGGATGCTTCTACCAAATCAGGGTTCTGTTAGCCAGAGGGAGGGGAGAGAGAATAAGGCAGCCGGCAGTGCCTGGTGTAAATAGGAACAAGCTGGTGGTTAAGGGCAGGACGAGATGGCAAATGTAGAAAGAATAAGGTGCTCTAGGAGGAGGTGGAGCCAGGGAGATGGGCAGGGGGCTCGTGATTTGCTTGTGAACAGGCAAATTAATCATCTGTGAGAAATGAAGATGATAATAATACACAGCCACCTCTTGGTATGAGCAGGGGACTGGTTCCAGGACCCCATAGATACAAAAATGCACAGATGCTCAAGAACCTTCTATAAAATGGCATAGTATGTCCATATAACCCACACCCCCATACACTTTACTCCCTAGAGTGCTTAGAATAACTATCAGTATATAACTAGTTGTTACACTATTGTTTATAAAACACAAAAGTGTTTTAATTGTTTATAAAAACACAAAAGTCTATACATTTTTAGTACAGCTGCAAATTTTCCCATATATTTTCCATCCGCAGTTGGTGGGATTCATAGATACAGAACTCGTAGATATGGAGGGTCGACTGCATTCTACAAAATATAAGGTAGCAACATGATAGAGCTCACATTATTTTGTGTACCACTCAGAAACAATAACCACTGTCAATCGAAATCCAACATGATATTGATTATAACACATACTCTGACTTCTGAGGTGCTAAAATGTGAGGGAAAAAAAAGTATGTGTTAGAATCATGGAAAAATCATTGATGTATGGTGGTACCAACTTCCAGGGCAGAGGCAGGACTGAAATTTAAATCCAGGTATCCTTTTCCTGTTCCTGTGTTGTCTGATTTTTTATTTTCTTCCAGCATAATGATAACGTTTCTGTAGAGTTCAAGACCCTACCTTGAGAGTGGGACCAATCTGTTTGGCTCCTGTGGTGGGATGGGAAAAAAACACATGGCTTAGAGTGGAAACAACCCGAGTGTGAATTCCCCTCAGAGGGAGAGAGGGATGTGAGGCAGTGCTTCTGTGCTCCCGGAACCTGTTTCCTTGGCTGCCTCTGCCAACCACTGTGAGTATTCACTGGAGCACTGAGCAGCCAATTACCTCACGCATAGTAGGTGCTCGAACACTCCCTTCCCTTCTCCCTTGCCCAGGAAAGATTCAAACACTGCTCCCCAGAGACAAAAATGACCTTTGTCTCGCCTCCCTTGCAAAGGGCCCCCTGCCCTAATGCAGCTCCGTCTTGCTGGTCACCTCTGAGTCAACAGTCCTTGGAGATGGGCACCATTCCGGACCACTCCACGCTGGGGCCCAATCCTCTCTCGCCACTCTACCACGTGGCACCAGAGGCGCTTGCCGTTTCAGTCATGGTCACTAAGTGCCTCCTTCCAAACCTCCCGAGGCTGCAAGGTACCAAATGTCATGAATTAATTGGCTTCTATCCTTCTATCTTCCTTCCTGTGCATGTGCCTCGGTGCCTCCTTCCTGAATTCTGGCAGCGCCGATTCGACTTGGAGTTAATTATCTCTAATATGCTGTACAATTCCCTCTGTACCTTTTATGACACAGAGTTGAGGCATAATTTATCCAAGTCTGTCATTGGAGAACTTTTTTTTTTAGAAAAGGAAAAATAATGTGCATACCTTGTAAGAGAATTCAGTCAATTGTTGTTCACTAGATGGTTATGGGGGACGTAACTCTGGGCCAAGCATTGCACTAAGTCCCTAATAATTCATTACCAAGTTAATGTCTCACTGGCCTCTCTAGTCAGTATTCTCAACCCCATTTGGCAGAGGGAAATACCAAGTTCAGAATGGAGTAAAACTAGCTCTACTGGTTATTCTTCACGTGGTCCCCTAGATTCTTCCTCCCCCTGCCCTCTTTGCCCTCTCTTTGTTCTGGACTCCCTCGCCCTCAGGGCTTCTTGCTGGGCCAGCTAATGGGGGTGGGGGAGGAACAGTAGGAGCAGAGAGAAGTCTAGGTCTTCCCTCCACTGCCCTGCTCCTGCCGGGGTGGATGCCATGTGCCTGCGGATCTCCGTGTCCCTGTGACTTCAATGCCATGTGCCTGAGAATCTCCGTGTCCCTGTGACTTCAATTCCCCATAGACCCAGTAACACCGTTTCCTTTCTTTGTCCCCTCAGCCCTAGCAGTGGTACTAGCCTGCCACTCTTCTTTCTCTACCAGCTTCTTCAGGCCCCTTCTGGAACCATTCCTGCACCTCCATACATGGTCTCTTCCTCAAGGTCCTATCTTTCCTTATCTTCAGCGCGGAGAATTTCCTCCAGGAGCCTGGTGGGCCCAGGACGACCCACTCTACATCTGTCCATGGGCCACATCACTCTGACCTTCCCTTCCCCTCTGTTATCCTGGGAACTTATTTATTATTTTTGGATATGAAAAAGGAAACTGTGTTTTGTTTTCAAATGGCTCTTTTTATAGCTCCTTAGAAGAAATCAGGCCTCTGTAGAATCCACTGAGAGCACGTATTTGTTTCCAAAGTCCTATTCAACCTTACCCGATTGAAATCAATCACCTGGTTCCTTTTGAAAGAAAGACTCCTGCCCAGCTGTACATTCAAAGCTAAAGGAATCAGTATGCTTGGGCCACTGAGACAGAATCCATAAAATGGGTGGTTGAAAACCAGAGAGGTGTACTCTCTCCCCGTTCTGGGTGCAGAAGGCTGAAGTCCAGGTGTCAGCAAGGCCCTGCTCCTTCCGAAACTCTGGGTCACGTGCTCCCTTGCTCTTGCTAGCCTCTGGGGCTGGACAGCATCTCCAGCATTCCTGGACCTGCAGCTGCACCCTTGTCCCAGGCCATCTCCCCTCAGGTGCGCACATGCCGGTCTCTCTTCTTCCCTTCTTATAGTGTACCAGTCATATTGGATAAGGGCCTGCCCTACTCCAGTATGACCGCAGCTTAACTAATTACACCTCTGACAGCTCTATCTCCTAAGGGGGTCACACTCCAAGGCACTGGGAGTCAGGGCTTCAACAAGTCTTTTTGGGCAACGCAGTTTAACCTGTATAGACCTCTCACTGAAGCCTGGCAATCAGCTTGGTGGGGGATCTGACTGCCTTTTAAAATAATTTAAGAAAATAAAAAGGAGTTATATTAAACATTTAAGGGCAGCCCTCCTTTTTTTTTTCTTCTAGTAACCCAGGCAACGTTTTCTCCAGAGCAAAGGAAAGTTACTATAGATTGACTCACATCAATTCCCATCTGGAGTGACGGGGATGGTGGTGGAGGAGACCTAGAGAAATGGATGATTGGATAGATCCCTATTTTGATAGAACTAGCAGGACCTGTGGATACATTCAATGTGTATGTGCATTGGTGGCTGGGGACTGAAGGTCAAGTGTTATGGCTTGAATTTAAAATGTCCCCCAAGAGCTCATGTGTCGCAGGTTTGGTCCCCAAGGCAGCAGTGTCAGAGGTGGGCCTTTGGGAAGTGATTGGATCACAAGGCTCTGACCTCATCATTGGATTCATCCGTTCATGAATTTATGGCTTCACGGACAATTGGAAGGTGGTGGAAACTTTGCTAGGTAAGGCCTTGTTGGAGGAAGTAGGTCACTGAGGGTCTGTCGCTGAAGGGTACGTGTTATCCCTGGCCCCTTCCTTTCTCACTCTATCTCTTTTACATATATGTATGTATATGTATCTACACACACTTTTATTAGTGCATTGGAATTATACATCATAGGAGGTTCAAAGTGATATGAACATACATGGAACCCAGCACTTGATGTGTTTCCCTCCACGTCCTGCCATGAGCTAGCGGCTCTGCTCCATCGTAGGCTCCCTGCCATGATGTTCTGCCTTGCCAGAGGAACAACTTTTAGAGGCCAAGCCTCTAAAACCATGAGCCAAAGTAATTCTTTACTCCTTTAAGTTGTTGGCCTCAGGTATTTTGTCACAGTGACAGAAGCTGACTAACACAGGAAGCTTTTTTTTTAAAAAAAAATCACCTTTTCTTGTCTTTCAGAATATTTATTGATCTTTACATGGCTGTACAATACAAAAGAGTGGGAGGGTGGGAGGGTGCAGAGGACACAAGAAGCCTGGGCAAGGGGAGAAGAGTCTGGAGGAAGAGAGGCCTTGGGGAGGCATGCTGCCAAGATGGGAGAATCAGCACCTCATCCTCCCTTTCTCCCTTCCCCCGTCTCCCTCCCTGACTGGCTCCCAGTATGCACCATGCATCATGATCTTGCCGAAGAAAGGTCAGGAATCAGACCACCTAGAAGTCACACACTAAATGGCCCCGCTAAACAGAAGTAGGTCCACCGAGGGAGGTATGTGGCAAGGAGGCTGTCAGAGTGTTCAGCTCGTGGTGTCCAGCAATGCCAGGATGTCCCCTAAGCTGGCTTCATTCTGACAGGTATTTAATGAACCAATGCAAAACCACTCCTAGGATCCAAGAGGAAACCAGGACAGGGATGGAGAAATAAGAAAGAGCCTTATAGTGCCATTCTGTGTGCTCTTCTCAAGATTTCTTGTTATAGAAAAATGCAATTTACATTTTTTGTAGCTTATGAATTTGTGAATAATGTTAATGAGCAGCTGTAGGCTCACCAAGGTAATTGTGACCAGGAAGAAATGGATTCAATATTTGAAATCCTCATATTTTAATTTTTAAGAAAGAGACAGAAAATGGCAGAGAAATATTCAGAGTGCCAAAAAAAAAAAAACATTAAAGCACAGGTTTCTGTCCATCTCAGATTCCTGGTCCTCCAGAGGCCACCTCTATTATGGATTTTCTCCAATTAACTATCTTTAAAAAACAAAAGTTCAACATTTTCTTTGTTGGTCATGTAACAACTGATCCAAATGGAAGTGTGTTCTAACACAAGAGAATTTTTTTCCCACCAAAAATAAAACTTCCAGCCAGGCGTGGTGGTGCACATTTTTAATCCCAGTACTTGGGAGGCTGAGATAGGAGGATCTCAGGTTCAAGGACAGCCTCAGCAAATAGTGAGACTCTTACCAACCTAGCGAGACCCTGTTTCAAATTAAAGTAAAATAGGGCTGGGGATGTATCTCAGAGGTAGAATGCCCCTGATTTCAATCCCCAACACCAAAAATTAATTAATTAATTAATTAACTTAATTAAATAAAACTTCCTTTTCTGGGAAGTAAGATTTTTTCTGGCTCATACCAACCCAAGGTTAACCAGTGCAGCTGGGACACATGGCCAATTAAACCTAGAAATACCTGTTGAGGTGTATGTGTTGTTATTCTCATTTGTGGCTATAGTTACTCCATTTTATTTAATGAGGAAATTGAGTTCCAAATAGACCAGATTACTTATCCCAGGTTGTGAACACAAGTGTGCCTGGCTCTTTTCGGAACATCCACTGCCTTCTCCTATTCCAAAAAGACAACTGATCCATTTTATGGTTAGCGATTCCCAAGGTAATAAATAAGAAAATGATTGAAACGATTGATCAATCAATCAATCTCCTACAAATATTTATTAAACACCTATTACACATCCTCTCTGTACTAGATGAGTCAGGAGGATACA
This sequence comes from Glis glis, assembly GCA_004027185.1. Classification (NCBI taxonomy): domain Eukaryota; kingdom Metazoa; phylum Chordata; class Mammalia; order Rodentia; family Gliridae; genus Glis; species Glis glis. The sequence continues at coordinate 27,628 of PVJS01002353.1, read as the reverse complement.
TGAGTAGGGGACGGTGCATTCAAAGACGGCTGCCCAATCTTTGCCTTTCCAAGGTTCTGTGAAGAGGTGAGTCTGTTTTGAATCTGGGCTGGCCCGTGACTTGTTTTGGCTGATAGAACACAACCAGGGCAGGGCTGGGTAACTACAGAGACCTGGCCTCGGGAGGGTAGAAGCATCCACTTTCACACTGTGGATTACTCTGTTGTGGAGTCCAGCTGCCCTCAGCATGTGGAGACACCCCACGGAGGAGGACAGAGAAGCTCCTCTGTGGACAGCTCGTGCTGAGCTCCCAGCTGCTGGCTCACTAGCAGTGACAGAGCTGCTTCAGTGGAGGTGAGCCCCCAGATGACCGCAGCTGCTGCCGATACCACGTGGGGCAGAAGTGACCAGCACAGAGTCAGAAGACATAGTGCATGGTGTGTGTTTCTTTAAGTCAGTAAGTTTGGGGTGGTTCGATATGCTGCAGTGAAAGGAGACATAAAGCACATCCTTTGCCTCGCAATAGCTTGCAAACCAATCCTGGCGGTTTCATGCGCTCCTCTCCAGCCTTTTGATGCACATGTATTCTGTTTAAGTGAGCTGGAGTTCTGATATTGCCAGGGAAACTTTGACTGATGAAGGAGTTCCTGAAGGGCTTTTCTGCCAAGGAATGTCAAGATTACATCTGTATTTAGGAAGACCACCTTGGCCACGATGTAGAGAATAGCTAGAAGAGGGAGAAACCGGAGGCAGGGGACCTCGGGAGGCCACTAGGAATGATGACGGTGGCGGCACTGGCAGGGACGTTGGGGGATGACTATGCTGAAAAGAGATTAAGAATGCAAACTCTGGAAGTCTTGGCTACCCAGAGGATAAGAGAAGAAGGCACGAGAAGGTAATCCAAGTTTTTATCCATGGGTGGGTGGCAGTGTCATTGACAGAGAACCCTGGAAAAGGAGGACAAACATTAGTCATCTTTCCTTAGCAGGCAAAGCCTTGATATGTCACTGGATTCAGATCCACCCTCCCAAAATGTGGTCACATCACATCTCTATTTACAGCCTCCCCCAGGGTCTCATTCTTCCAGGATGCAGGCCACAGTCGGTGACTGGCTCCTCACTCCTCCAGTCCCACCCAACATTCCTCTTTGAGTTCCAGGAACAGGCCAGTCCCAACATACACCAGGTCTTGCCCAGTTCAGCCCTTGCTCCCGCCCTTCCTTTGGCCTCTTCTTTGTTTGGCTGATTCTAATTCCTAGACTCAGTCTCCTCCTCCTTCAGAAGCTTCCTGCCTCAGGAAAGGTGCCAGTCCTCCAAGATCCCAGAACACCCTGTGTTTACCTCCAGTGCCATTCTGATCAGATTCCGCTGTGATATCCTGCTCCTGTGTCTCGCTCTCCCACTGGACTGAGAATTCCCTGAAGATTTGTATCTTCAGAGCTGGCACAGAGCTGGGCAAGGGCTTTCCTCATGCATTACCTCATTTCTCAGCTATATAATTATCAGCACCATTTTTATTATCGTTGTTGCTTCTCCTTTTCCAATGGCGTGATCCTGGGGCGACGCCATCCAAATTAATTCATGCATGGACTTAAGCATGTATGGGGGCATGATTAATGTTTCAGAATTGAAAAGCAAGGTAAAGAGATAGGCCCAGAGTTTATACACAACTTCCTCTAGTCGTAGCTTAAGTGAGATGCCAATTAGTCCCCAGGTAATGTTTTACAACTAAAACAAGTCTCAGAGGATGTATGAGGACTCTGAAGAGTGTGAAATTGCACAAGACAATTGTGGGAGCTTCTGCAGAACCCAGCTTCTGGAGGTAACATTGCCCTGCTCGTTCCTGTCCCCCCCTTCATTCCATCCTTGCCCAAACTGCTTGCTGGGTGAGGCCGGAATGACACCCAGAGTTGCGAGCCCCGGGCCTCCCTCCTGGGGCAGTCGTGTAGAGTCACGGTGCTGTGGCCCAGTGGGAAAACTCAGGTTCCCTCAGCTGTGGTTCAGGTAAGTGTCCCCCAAAGGTTCATGAGCTGAAGGCTTGGTCCTTGGGGTGGTGCTGTTGGGAGGCGGGGGAACGTTTAGGAGGTGGGACCTAAAGTTCCTGGGGTTATTTGAGGGCATGGCCTTGAAGGGGATTGTGGAACCCTGAGCTCTTCCTCTTTTGCTTCCTGGCCATGAGGTGGGCAGTTTTCCCGCCTTGTGCTCCTCACCATTATCCTGTATGCCCACTGGAGGCGCAAAGTAATGAGGCTGTCCCATCTTAGACTGGAATCTCGAAAACTATGAGCCAAAAATAAACCTCTCCTCTTTATAAGTTAATTATCTCAGGTATTTCATTATAGTGCTGGTGGGGAGGTAGTTTGGGGCAGCTGTTCATGGGGAGGAGGTACACACTCAGGCTTGGACACAGGGTAGGTGTCCCCAGGTATTCTTGCCTGGCTGGGCAAGGCCCGTCTCAGCACAGGACAGAGATTGAGGAGCGGAGAGAGGCAGGGGCCAGGGCCAGGCCTGGGGCTGGGGACTGGTTCTATCATGTTGCCACCCCAAAGCACAGAATTCTAAGGCAGCTGAAATTTTTAAATTCCATCTTCTCCTCTGGATTGTTAGGCAGATATATTTGTCAAAGTATGTGGCTAGAACATATTTTATTTAACACTTTGTTAGCTTGATTTATAACTGTTAATATTTAGAATGATGATATATGGGTCCCTATTTGTTCTTTTGCCCTAGGGCCATGATACGGACTGTGTGTGGTACACATTTGGCAGAGTCCAGAAGTGAGACCTGCTCTGCCTGAGACAGTGTGCAGAATAACACTGAGTCCATGGGGAAAGGGTCATGCTGAGGGGCCACTACTGCCGTGGGATGAGGTTGAGCCCATTTCTCCAGGCAGAGAGTCAGGGATACCGTAGCACCTAGCTGTAGGGTGGGGACCCTGGCGAGCAAGACTCCCCTCCCTCCTCACATTCACACCTGTGCAGCTCTCTGTCTGCTTCCTTAGCGTAAAGGGAGGATTGATTAAACATGCCAGGGCCCAGGCGCAGAGCTGAGCCTGTCACCAACCCTAGTAAACCCCCTGCTGCAGTACCAGCACAGGACAATATTGGCTTGTGGTGAAGAGGTAGACTCTGACACAGACTTGGGTTTGAATTCTAGGTCTCCATCTCTGGGTCTCAGTTTCCCCATCTGTACAATGGGTTTACACCATAAGAGGATTATTCAGGAGATGAATGGAGAGGATGTTTATAAAGGACCTAACACAATATGGGAACACTGGTGTTAACCAGTTGCATTCACGGATGGGAGCTAAGGTGGAGAGGTACTTAGAGACCACATCTGGTTTTAGGACAGAGCTTGGGTTGGGACCCAGTTCATTCCAAAGTTCACACTCTTTCCTGTTGTCACACCGCCTCTGAAGGGCAAGCACATCTTGAACACAAAGCTTAATCCATCTGTCTCCTCTTTCATGTTGGTGCCTTCAGCCAGCTGGAGTAAGAAGGCTAAAAATAATGCCAGGTGTAAATCTGATCCTGCAAGAAGGGGTGTGCCTTGGTCGGGGCAGCAGAGAAGGCAACGCCCAGCTCCCCGGCTTCCCCCCCTTGATTTTGTAATGGAAGGCCTTTGGTTTGAAAACACGCTGGAGCCTGAGCCCAAGAAGAGCTTGTGGAACCAGAGCTGTAATGACAGATCAGGGGACCCTGCTGCCCCCCAGCCTCCCCTCCTTGCCCTTCCTTTGGCACAGAGCACCTTACTGATCCCAGAGGAAGCTAAGCTGCTGCTCTCTATGGCAGGGACCTCATGCACATGCCCAGACCCAAATCTTCCCCAGCACTGGTTGTTGGCTGAGACTTGCCAAAGACACCCTCCTGTGTCACCCTACCCAAAGCGGCCTTTCTGCCACCTCTCTACCTCGACCAATCACTCTCAAGCACGATGCTCCCTTTTGGCCTGGGTAACACTCAGCACAATCTGAAATGATGGTGTGCATGCCCATGGTAATCTGGTCTTGCATCCTGCCCCTGCAGATGAGGAGCCAGAAGAAGGCAGGCGCTGTGTCCTCCCCGCACCGCTGGGTCTCTGGAACCTCCAACATGCCCGATGCCTCTGAGTCCTCCCAATTAATCACTGAGAAAATAAGTGTGTGAGTGTTGGGGTGAATGAAAGGAGGAACGAGAGCTTAGTCCCAGTCCCAGTTGTGCCACTGACCCGCTTTCCCTCTCTGGATCTCATCCTTCTCAGTTATAGAATGAGGGGTGGTGCCAGCCTAGGGAGTTTCAAAGTGTACTTTGTGGGTGACACTGAAGGGTTTAAGGGGGGAGACTTGTGTGCTCATATTTGCATGGAAATCTACAGGAAACCACCGGGGGCCAGTGGGAAGGGAAGCGGATGGAAGGTGCCCGTTCTGGAGGCCAGGGAGTGGTCAGGAGGCTGTGACAGATGTACAGGCCAGAGAGGAATGAGTCACCCAGGCTTATCAGCAGACAGCAGATAAAGCTCACAAACACTCTCAAGTGACAAGCTGTGACCAGGAACTCAAGCCGACTGCAGAGCTACAGACCTGGTGGTTGGAGCTGATCTCCGTCTCTGTGGCTGGCTGGCTGACTCACACACACACAGGGACCCCCCCACTTTACTATCATCGGGACCTACCAGATTATGACAGTTTTAAAAAGTTAACATTTTGGTAAATCACCTTGCCAGTGACTATTTATATATTATTGACTCCTTTCCATACGTAGCTTATAATAATACATATAAAATTATGTATGTACAATAATATAATATACTACAATACTACAATAAATTAGAAAAATTATGAATAGAGAACAAACTAGGAATAAGGAAAGATAGATTTAAGGCATCAAGACCAGGAAGTAAGTTAGAACATAAACAAGCAAAGGATTCTAGGCTTTTAAAAAATTTTAAAAAAAGGAAAAAGAGAAAGCTAGCTACATATTTGGGGTCTGAGCTTCCTAGAAGCTGGAACATGATGGTGTTTGAGATGTAAAAAAATATATATATATAGTTTCATTATTTGTACCATATAAGGAAGAAAGTATACTCATGTATCCCAGCATGAAAACTTTATTTTGCACCTAACTTGGAAATAAGGGACTTACATTTTTTAAATATGGGATAATACTATTTATCTTTAAAAACATAGATATACACGGACAATAATTTTGAAGGAAATATGCAAGATCGTTGATCATAGCTTCCTAGGTAGCAGGATGGGAGTGGTAGTGACTTTTTACTTCTTAATAGTGTTCTGAACTTCTTTCCTTCCTTCCTTCCTTCCTTCCTTCCTTCCTTCCTTCCTTCCAACTTCCTTCCAACTTCCTTGTACTGGTGATTGAACCCAGAGGCATTCTACCTCTAAGCTACATCCCCAGTCATTTTTAAATTTTATTTTATTTTTGTTTTGAATTGGGGTCTCACTAAGTTGCTGAGTATCTCACTAAATTTGCTGACACTGGCCTTGAACCTGTGATCCTCCTGGCTCAGCCTCCCAAGTACTGGGACTACAGACATGCTCTACCGCACCAGGCTTGAATTTTCTAGAGTGCATGGATATTGAATTTATAATCAGAAAAATACAATTAGTTGTTTTTCAAATTGTCTTATCATGGTAAAATACACATAACTTAAAATGTACCATCTTAATCATTCATAAATATAAATTTTGGTGGCATTGAATGCATTCATAATGTTGCACAAACATCATCCATCTCCATAACTCTTTTTGGGTTATAAAACTGAAACTCTATGCCCATTAACCAGCAATTTCCCATCCCCTCTCCTGTAGCCCCTGGCAACCGCCACTCTAGTTTCTGTCTCTATGATTTTGACTACTCCAAATATCTCCTCACAGGTTTTATATAGGAAGAACTAAGTGATGTCACGTGAGTTTCCAATTTGAAAAATGAAATCAGCTGTACTAACAATCACTTTACGAAAGGAATAATATTGTTGGGTTTAGCAAGGGAAACATAAGGAGGATTAGGCTGCTTATGTATCAGCAACATGTGTTTGAATTTGGGGGTACAAATTAATTAATCCAGTAACCATGAGTTTTAAAATCAACTCTTCTTCTCAGTAAAAAATGAATAAAAAGAGCCACAATTTATTGAGTCTTTGGTATGTGTCAGGCACTAGGCTGAGCATGTGACTTAAATGAGCCCTGCCCTCCACCAGGCCAGAGACATGGGATTACCCCCCTCAGCCAGAACTGTGGGGGAGTGACGGGGGTTACCATAAAGGGTCACAGACAACACCCCCTATAACAGAAGAGACTTTAACAAGAGAAAAGCACAACACATTTATTTAATTGAAGTGTTAGGTGCACAGGAGCCTTCAGAGTGAAGACCCAGAGACTTGGGGTGAACACCCATTTTCACACTTAGGTTAGATGGAGCAGGGACAGTGTGTGGAAATAGGATTGCCCAAATGGGTCTGAGCCGATGCTAATAGCCCGAGTGTGGAAACAGGCAGGCCTGTCTGTGCAGATTCTTCTTGGCCCAATTGTAGTATTTCTTCCTCTCTGGTGTGGGGCAGGACCCTGTAGAATGAGGGTCTTAGTTTTTTATGGCCAGTTGTTACACAGAAAGGTGGGAGAGAGAGTAATGTTTTGAGATCTCATGGGTGGCTTTGGGGAAAGGTTTCTGGTTCCTGTGACCCACCTTGAGGAAGAGGAATTCTAGTTTCAATGGCTTCCCTCAGAGGACACAAGGACAGGAGAAGGTGTGACGGAAGCTGTGCTTCTGAAGGCTTCATTTTGGGGTATTGCTTTTTGAGTCCCAACAGTCCCACCAGCTGATGGAGTTAGCGGTCCTGTGCCTTTGCTAGAGATGATACAGCTCTTAATGCTGATCCTTCTGACCCAAATCCCAAGGTACAATGGGCTCTTTCTTCCTTGAGCTTGCCCATTAAATGTACTAAGAAGATGGGTAGTGGACACAAAGTCCATTTTACCTCATAATAAACCAAACAGGAAGAATCTCACAGATTTCATTCTACAATGAATAGACAAAAGTGCCCCCATTAACTTCAGAGAAAGGGACTGATCAATACATCAAGATAGAGCAGATTATTATATATGGTGGCATTTTATCCAGGAAATAAACAAACAAACAAAAAAGATACCTAGTATTGTAAGGTAGCAAATATGTTGTCCTCATGTTGCTGGAGGAGGGAGAAGAGGATGATCTCACCAAGCTCCAGGCAGCCAGGCTGCTTCCCAGGTCCCTATTTTCCTTAGTTTGTCTGTATTGTACCACAATGCCAGCTTCTCTAGAAGAAAAACACTGAAAGGTAAAAATCTTGCTGTTGGAAGAAAACAGCCCCAGGTGCTTTCTGTCCATAATCAATATAAACATCAGATTCTGTAGTCAGAAAGAACTGAGTTCAGTTCTGACTGCGACCTCACTAGGTTCCTTCGGTCAGTTATTTACCCCTCTCATAATAAGAGGATTGTTGGTGGGGTGAAGTGAGCTGCTGGCTGTGAAGTGTTTTGCCCCACGTCTGGCACACAGTAAGTGTTTAATAGACAAGAGTTGTAATCATTTGCTAAATTAGGTTACCACCCATCCCACACCCAGTCACACTGGCCATGGCTGTCACCCTCTGGTCGGCCAGGTCTGGGTCATAGAGTCACACTCTGAGAAGATGACACCGAGTGGTGCACAGGCTAAGGGTTGCAGGAAGGCAGGGGTGTGGGTGGGGAGCGTGGTCAGAAGCGACTGTGGGCGTCCAGGCAAGAGACGATGGCTTGAAGGAGGGTGGCGATTGGGTGTCAAGGTGCAGGGCCAGGTCCTATGCTCTGTACAGCTGCAGGAGGAGTAATAGTTCTCCGCAGTTGTACCAGCAGCTCCACTTCCCCACGGGGACGGGGTAGGAGGATGGAAGGTGGAATTACACGTACCAGCAGGCTTCCTTTCCTGCCCCAGATGCAGCCACCATACACCGCCCTCCTGGCATCTTGTTTTTCTAACAAGATGCGACCCCACAGAGGGAGGGAGTGTCGTTAAGCCAGAGCAGGCTCAAGAGCACACTGCCAGTCAGGCTAAGTACCAGCCATAGGCGACTCTGTATGCATAGGGCATTGGAAACTATCTGCCCCAAGCCTCCACAGACCATCCTAGATTGCACACACGTCCCTGGGTTTCAAAACAGGAAGTAGCCCAACTTGGGTTGCTGCTCTTCCTGGCAGCTTCCCTTCCTGGCGGCCCTTCCTCCAGACAAAGAGGTGAGGCAGCAGTTCTGCAAAGAGCAAGACAACACCTTTCATGGAGCTTTGGGGCGGGAGACAGGATGTGCAATGGCACTGGACAGGGGACACAGGTAGGGGCCAGCATGGTAGAGCTGCAGCATGGCCCACCACCTCTGTACAAGGCACACAGAGGACTGGGAAAACAAGAGAGGGCGGGACATGGCAGGCATTGAGAAGAGGCTGTATCCCAGGCATTGGGTTAAGATATTTTATGTTGAAGCCGGGCGTGGTGGCGCACGCTTGTAATCCCAGTACTTTGGGAGGCAGAGACCAGAGGATCCGGGTTCGTGGCCAGCCTCAGCTCTATCTCTCTCTCTCTCTCTCTCTCCCTGCCTCTCTCTCTCTCTCTGCTTAGTGAGGCCCTCCGCAACTTCGTGAGACCTGGTTTCAAAATAAAGTATAAAAAATAGGACCGGGGGTGTAGTTCGGAGGTAGAACGCCTCTGGGTTCAATCCCTGGTACCGCAAAAAAAAAAAAAGATATTTTATGTTGGAGATGCCTCCCAATAATCCTGAGAGGTGGACATTCTATCTCTCATGTGACAGGCACAGCCAGGATTCATACCTCCGGGACTCATGACTCCAGAAGCCCACACTTGCTTAGTCAGTCACCTGGTTGTTTTCACCTTCATCACCTTCCAGCTGATTTTCTTTTTCTCTTCACTGAGGTGGATGAGCCAGCGGGAGAGCTGTCCGAGACCACCAGCATCCACTGCCGGGAGATAAGAACAAACCTGTAGCTGTGGACACACATCTGCATAAATGCATGTACTTTGCATATTGCAGCAGGCAATGACAACATTAGTGCTTATCTCCACGAGCAGCGCTGCCATTCATTACTGATTCCTTTCTTATATTAGGGCAGTCTAATTTCCTCCGAGTCAGAGGCACCTCTACCAGTTTCATCTGTTCACCTAAAGGAGGGTTGCCGTCGGTATCTCACACATGACAGGTGCTCTCTGTATTGAATTGAATTGTATGTTTTATCTAGGCTCCACAGTTCTTTGGAATTTAAAGGATTGCCTCATCAAGAGCTTCTCAAAAGGGAATGTTTTCTTGAAACTCCAAAAAGGTTGGGAAGCATTAGTCTGAAGGAGTGCAAGGCCATGATATTTGTGCTCAATACAGAGGAGCGCACTTCTCAGCAGGGGTTCATGTCTAACACGTGCAAAACTGTGCCGTGTCCGAGAGATTCATTTTGTTTTCCGTTTTGACTTTGACCAACACCCAGAGGCCTCTCCAGCTTAAACTAAGGTTTGTCTTTCCAGAAACCAAAGTTCCCGGCCAGTAATCAATGTTCAGTCCCTACCAGGCTGAGAATAGAGCTCTTGTCTGTAAAGATGTTCCGGAAACTGCCAGTGGCTTCCGGTAATAGCTAGTGCGAGCGGGGGAAACATAAATATTCGTGAGATGGAGTGGAAGGGCAGATAGGACAGGAGAGGCCATTGCCAATGGCTTCATCCAAATCAGGGTGGGATTTTATGCAAAAAATAAACCATAATAAGGTCAATGTCACTTCCTAGTTCATCCTGAGTTGGACTTCAAACAGTGACTCCTTGTTTTCCATCTTTTCTATGAGGCAAGACGCGATTGCAACTGAAGCACATTGATTAACCCAAAATAACTTTCCCTCAATTTGCTGGATGCTCAAGAATTCTCTGGGGACCCTGCTTTTGTCTCACACCAGCCATTTGGGAGCTTGGCACAGATCCTGGTGCAACCATTCAAACCGAGTGAACCAGAAAAATGTCAGGAACTACACAAGGACATATAGTACAGTTTAATTAGTTTAGGGAGAGGGTGCGTCCCCCCCCCCTTCTCCCTAAACATCACTCAAGCAAATTGTTTTTTTTATGGTCTTGTTAAAATAATTTCATGGTTACAGTTTTGTTCTCATGCTAACTGAGCAGGACCGCGTGTGTTATTAAAAAGGGTAGTCAGCCTGGCGAACGTGGGTGCATTCGCTTTGCTTTTAAAAAACATAGGGGTTTAATCACCTGCTTGTGCAGTGACATATTAAAGAACCCAATCTTGAATGTCAGCGCAAGGCTGAACCTCCTATTAATAATAGTCGCTAGCTAGGAAATTCTTGGGCTGACTTTAATCAGGAATTTTCCATAGTAACTGAGGCTGCCCACGGGTAGCCAGGCAGGAGGGATTGTCATTCCATCATGCACATTTTTCTGTTCATCGTGGTATGGAGAGCATTACTTACTAGAACATGTGAGCCGAGCTGGGCTCTTTGCAAGTGGAAACCCCATTGTTTTTCCTCCTGGGGGCAATTTCTCAAAAAGACTGGACAACTGTCCTCTTTCAAGGGAGATGGGTCACCAGTTTCAAAATATGGGTCTGTTGCATTTAATTCCAGACCCCCAGTTCTTCCTGGCGTCTCTCTGTCTTGTGATATAAATCTTGTGGTCATGAAGAAGATGGGCAATCAGGGAAACCCATCTACTTTTTGTGGGAACCAGGTTCTGATTGCACAGAAACATTATTTTTCCTGCAAAGAAACTTCCATGTCTCTCTATGACCTATGTGATCAGATTTGGACCTTTTAGTCTGCTGTTCAAGGGTGTTCATTATCTGGCCACAAGCCATTTCTGGCTTCATTTCCCTTTCCACACCACACCCAGTTAGACCCCCGTGTCTTTTGGGGGCTTCCTTAACAGAAGTCCTTCTCTTTGCCTTAGAACTCGTTCTCCATCTTTATTGGACAAAATCAGTTTGATCTTTGAAGCAAAGCTCAGATGGCGTCTCCTGTAGGGAGTCTTCCTTGAAGACGGCACAGTAGGGATGTTGAGGCTGCTTCACTAGCATGTTGCATAGCTGCCCTGATTAAGGCATTTATAGTGTGTGTGGAGAGAGTGGGAGGTAGGTGGGTGTGTATAACATAAAACTGCCTTTAAAGACACTCCAAAGAAGATGGTGACTCCCCAGAGCTTTGCTACTTCAAGTGAGGTTTGCAACATCAGCCACCTGGAAGCCAGTCTTACCTCTGTGTTTGCAGGTTCCAAGCACAGATCGAAAATATTCAGAAAAAAAAGTGTCTGTGCTAAACATGTACAGACTTTGTTTTCTTGCCATTATTCCTTACGTAATACAGTACAACAACTATTTACATAATATTTGCATTGTATGAGGTAATAATCTAGCAATGGTTTAAAGCATAGAGGGGGTGTACAGAGGTTATATGCAAATATTATGCCATTTTATGTTAGGGACTTGAGCCTCTGCAGATTTTGGTTTCCACGGGAGTATCCCAGAGCCAATCCCCTGTGGATGGATACTGAGGGATGACTGTATTAGAAATGCGTGCTGTCAGGCTCATTCCAGATCCATCTCATCAGAATCTGCATTTTTAACCCGATTCTCAGATGAATCCTTTATGCTTTAAGATTTGAGAAGTGCTGGCCTAGGGGATCTACGTATCATGAAGACCATCTTTAATTCCTCCATGCTACACACTGCTCAGCAAAATCCACATGGAATGCTTTCAGTGTGACATACACCCAGGCCTTACCTGCTTTGTAGGTCTGGGGTAGCCCAGAGCAAGTGTGTGCTTTTAAAGACTACAGGAGATTAACATGCACAGCTAGGATAGGGAAACACTGACTGAGCCCAGTGGGCCTTAAACTTTGAGAATCACCCAGAAGGTTCATTAGTACATACTACTGGGCTCTACTGGGCATACTACTGTGTATTAGTACATACCTCTGAGTTTCTGACCCAGGAGGTCTATGGTGGGGCTTAGAATTATTTACATTCTATTAAATTTCCAAGTGATGCTCATGCTACTGTGTGAGGACCATGCTGTGAGCCATTGGCCAACACATGGGAAATACTTGTTGGCTCCAGAAATGGAAGTAAGATTAGGAAAAAATGGGATTCAAGAAATATCTACTGAGCTGGGCATGGTGGCGCACACTTGTAATCCCAGTACTTGGGAGGCTGAGACAGGAGGATCGCAGGTTCATGGTCAGCCTCAGCTAATTAGCGAGGCCCTCTGCAACTTAGTGAGACCCTGTTTCAAAATAAGGAATAAAAAATCAGGCTGGGGGTGGGCTTGGAGGTATAATGCCTCTGGGTTCAATCCCCAGTACTGCAAAAAAAAAAAAAACTACTGGTTTTTGTATCAATTGCTGCATAACTAGCCATCCCCAAAAGCAGGGGTTTAAAACAATGATGAAGCATTATTCCTCACAATCCTGTTGGGGGTGGTCCTCTCACTTGGCACGCTGGAGCTGAGGCCACTCACAAGGCTGCCTTCCCCTGGAAGCTTGTCTGCAGTCATGATGGGAGGCCCAAGAGGGTCTCCCATCCTCCAGGTCTCTTTCTGCTCAGGCTCCTTCCCCTCTGCAGTCTGCACCAAGCTTCTTCAGAGCACACCTCTGGCTTCCCTGTGGGAGAAAGCAGAGGCCATCCATCCTTTCAAGGCCAGGGCTGGGAAGCCCCAGAATGTGACCTTGGCCACATTCTGTTGGTATAAAAGGAAGTCTTGAGGCCAGCTTAGATTCCAGGAAGAGGAGATAAGGTTCACCACTCAATGGGAGGAGCAACAAATAATTCACAGCCCCCTGCATTTATTGTACTGCAGAGGAAAAATACCTAAATTCCACTTATCTGTCATCTGGTCAGATTAGCAGTATCTATTGCAGCCATCTGTTGCTCTCGGTGCTGGACCAGCATGGCAAGAATTCAGTGGTGGACGTCAGCTCTGCTCATCTCGTTTTTGGGGATCCATGCTTTCCTCCTGTCCCATCTAATTTGCCAAAGATGGAAGGTGCTTGGGAGAATTGCTTTGTGAGTATAAAACAACACTTCACAGAGAGTTCTTCAGGGCCTGAGTGCTAAAGTAGTGAAGGTCTCTAATTAGTGCAATAAAACACTGTGATTGAGTCTTTTACCCTTGATCATTATTTAGATAGATGATTGAAAAAATGTTGGGGGAATGGGTAGAAAATGGAATGACTGTAGCACAGGACTCTACTCATGGCCCATTCAATTGGAAGTTATTAGTCATGAGAATATTTGGGGCTTTACTAGTTTAATATATAGCTTTTGATGCAGTTTCCAGAGCCCTTTTGCAGGATCATCCTTGCATCTGGTCCTTTGCAATTCTCCATCAGGTGATACAATCCTCAGCCTGTGCATGAGGACACTGGCTTTCTAGAGTAGAAGTTTCCCAATGTCATGAAAACGAAATTACTGCTAGAATTCAAACCCAGGACTTCTCACCACCAATCTTTTCATGATTCTATTTAAATAAATTCTTTCCAGGAAAGAATTTCATTGGATATTCCACAACCAACCTAACAGGTCAGAGGAACTAAAGTATAATTTAGAGCCATGTGACTTAAAATGTGTGCTCAGACCAGCAGCATCAACATTGTGTGAGAGCTTCTTAAATATGCTAAATCTTAGGCCCCCACTCAAGCTAACTGAGTCAGCACGTGCATTCTATTCTATTCTATTCTATTCTATTTTTTGTGGTACTGGGGATTGAACCCAAGGGTATTCCTCCCAGCCCTTTTTATTTTTGTTTTGGAAACAGGGTCTCGCTAAGTTGCTGAGGGTGGTCTTGAATCTGCAATCCTCCTGGCTCAGTCGCCCACATACTGGGATTACAGGTGTGCTCCACCATACCTGGTAGCATGTGCATTTTAACAAGGTATCAAGGTAATCTGTATGTACCAAGAAGTCTGAGAAGCTGATGGAGGGGAAAGTTTTGGGGTCAGACAGGCTAGGGTCAAATCTTGCCTTTGACACTTAAGATGCATGCCTGGGGCAAGTTATTTTCAGAGCTGCAGTCTCTTTTTCTGTAAAATAGCGACTTAAAAAGCACCTGCCTCCCCAAGATTATAGTGAACATTCTGCAAGTTCATTCACATCAAGCGCCTAGTATTTTGTTAATAATAATAACCTTCTGGATCAGCCAGCCAGATGGCCAATGATTTCCCCTAACAAGCAAATCTACACACACACACACACACACACACACACACACACTGCAGAAGGAATAAAAGGCAGTACCTTTGCCCATGAGTGGCTCTGGCACCAATGGGCAAGGGTGAACAGAGCATAGGAAGACAGACAAGCCAGCTTCTCCCATGGAACATCCCCACAGAGCCTCACTCCGCGGGCTGGATGGGCCGTTCGATGAGCTGTTCTGGGGCTTGTTAGCTATCTGATGATTCAGGGGTGGCAGCGGCTGAAGCATGAGAGTGAAAACACACACAAGGTTCAGTGTGGCCAGGCCCGCCAGAACGCACCCCTGTACCCCCACCTCCGAGACCACAGAGAGAGGAAAGAGGTGGGTGGAGGCAGAGGGGGACGTGGCAGTGTGGGGTCAGGACTGGTCTTACCTGGGGCCACAGGAGACGCTGGGGCCAGGAACTGCAAGAGAATGCCAGGCCCCAAGTTCCTGGGGAGAGAAGATGGTTTCTAAACTGGAGGGTAGGGGGTAATGGCAGGCTAGACATCAGGAGTCAAGAGTGGGCTGATGAGGACCCTCTGACATATAAGTGTTATGAGGACACAAGTGGGAGTGAATAATAATAATAATAATAATACCATTCATCAAGTGCGTGGTATATGCCATAGTCCATTTTCCATTGCTATAATGAAATACTTGAGGCTAGGTACTTTGTTTTAAAGAGGTTTATTTAGCTCACAGTTTTGTAGGCTGGAAGCCCAATATCTGGTGGCCCCATTTGTTCCATCTCTGGTGGTAAGGGCTGCCTTGGCTACACCACGTCATGGCGGATGGCATCACGGGGGAGCCTTGTGAGAGAACGAGCTAGGGATCCATGAGATCAATGTTCATTCCCTCCAAGGGCAGCACCACCAGTGAACCAATCAACTCTGCAAGGCCCTGCCTCTTAAAGGTCCACGCATCTCCCAACACCACTACACTGGGGACCAAGCTTCCAACACACAGACCCTCGGGAGTTTGACACATTCAAACCATATCCAACCACAGCAGCATCCGTCAGCACTTTCTATGTCTTAGCTCACTTTATCCTAACAAGTATATGAAATCGGTACTATCCAGATGAGAAACGCAGGTGCAGAGGTGTTAAACTATCACCCACTGCCTCGCAGCTCATAAGTGGCAGAGCTGAGCAATTTTGTTCTTATAACTACTGCTCTGAACTATTCAGTTAGATTGACTGTCAGCTGGCTATCAGTGATCTTTTTGGGGGGAACTGGGTCTTTGGCACAAAGAACCCAAGGGAAACAAAATTGGACTTACCTGTGACCCCATCTTCTCTAGGTGCCCACCCTAGAGAGGAGCTCACCCTAATTTCATTTCGTCTTGAGTCACTTTCATTGACTAAGTGCCTACTTGTCACATGGTGAGCCAGCCTTCAGAAAGACGTGGCTGGCGAGGCAAGGCACTGTCATGGCCCCGAGGAGCTCAGGGTCTCCCGATTGCCTGTTGGAGCAGTGTAGGTCAGAGGGTGCAATGCACAGGAGGCAGGAGAGGACACTGGTGACTGCTTTCTTCTCAGCTAATGAAACCAAGATGGTGAAGAGCTGGCACCCCTTTCCATTTCTGATTTCCTCTGTATTCTGTGTCTTTGTGAATCCTTCCTCCAAGTTTAATTTGGTCTTAAGATACCCTACCTCCTCCCCTTCTCCTACTTCACACATCTCTTCAGGCCTCCTAGTTTATGCAGATCACAGATCTGGTCCCAAATAAGAATAAGCATTGGCCAGATCTCAGTTTCACTAGCCTGTGGTTAGAAATGATCTGGGTTAGTCTGTTCTTCAATTCTATAACAAATCCCTGAGATAACCAACTTATAAAGAGAAAAGGTCTTTTTGACTCATGGTTTTAGAGATTGCAGTTCATGATCTATTGGTCCCATTGCTTTGGGCCTACAGTGAAGCAGCACACCATAACAGGAGCCTGGGGCAGAGCAAAACTGGTCACCTCAGGACTGGAAAGAGAAAGAGAGAGGAGGAGACCGGGGTCCCACAATCCCCTTCAAGGTCACGACCCCAGGAACCTGAAGACTTTGCACTCTTAAAGTTTCCATCATCGCTTAATATTGCCAAGCTAAGGGCTAAACCTTTAACACATGAGCCTGTGGGGAACATCCCAGATCCAAACTATAGCTCACGGCCTGTGGCATTGGTTATGCAGAGAAAGGGAAGCAGGTATGAAGAACCCACTCTGGCTCTGTCTAGAAGGGACACGCATTACTGTCCTTATGTTTCATGGCTCAGGAAAGTCACACAGCTGTGTGACCCAAGTCCAGAGAAACACTGCGACTAAAGAAATTGGTGGTGAGCTCTAGTAACATCGGCCACACAGGTGCTTGCGTTCACTTTAATGACAGATGAAGACACTGAACCAAAGAGTGGGATCAAACAAGGTCACACAGCAGGATGCCAAGGTCACACAGCAGGAGGTCTATTTGACCTTTGTGAATTAAGGAAGACATTATTGAGCCTCTGTCTAAACTATCCAATGCCACTTAATTTGGCAAAAGCAGCCATAGAGGACATGTAGACAAAGAGGACTGGCTGTATTCCAATAAAACCTTATTTGCAAAGATATGGGGTGGCCAGATTTGGCTGGCTGGCCATGATTTGTTGACCCTTAACTGAGAGTCCTTGCTTGTGACCTTGAGGTCACCCTGAGCTCTGAAAATTAAGGTGATGAACACATGCGAATTATAGCTATTTTCTACCAAATGTCTGCTGCAGCGTTACCTCCCGAGCCGGTCAGGGTTATATGACTTCACAGCCTTTCCTGGGTCACCAACCTTGTATCCAGCCAAAGATGAAGGTAACCAGCTCTTCACTGGGGCCTGGCTAATTATTACTGTACAAGTTTAAAGGGAATGACAGACGGGTAATTTTCTTACTAAAAATGACAACAGGAACCCTACCAAGGACTAAGCAAGCCACTATTAAACCCCCATTAGCTGTGTGGGGTCATTTCTAATGGCACATTCACCGGCGGGACAATTGTTCTGCTGGCCTGTGCTAACCAGCAATTGAACTCAATGGGGAGCTCTGGGCACCACAACAGGCTTTTTTCTGGGCCACCTAACCCAGACCTTGTTTTTCCAGCTGACACTCTGCCTCTGTCAGCTAATTCCTGCTTTGGAAAATGCATTCCAGGCCTAATAAAGACTTTAAAGTCACACTATTTTCTCATCATGTTATTAAAACCCAAATGGCTTTGTGTATTCCTAACACGACCAGGAGATCCTGGGGCTAGCTTAGAATTTGCTCGAAGGTCACAGGATCTGGATTTCCCATTGGGAAGGCAGGGGCTGGGGTTTGTTTGTGGGCTCGTTGTTTCTGAGGGACTCAAGCTCTGCCAGGGCCCAGCCCTGAATTTGGGGTGATCCAAGGAGAAAATGGGGACCACCGTCTTACCGGCACACGTGTCCATCTGAAACTGTGTGAGGCGCTGTTCACCATCACCAATTCCTTACCAGTTCCCCAAAGCTGGCAAGCCGCTCTGCCTCTCAGAGCCTTGATTTTCTCAGAGGAAAATGGCGACAATGAGGCCCGTGTCACTGTGCTGTCAGGAGGGTGACAACATGTGAGTGCCCGAAGGCCCTTCTGAATGGCAGATAGAATGGCAGCAAGAAGACTCTAGGTTCAGCGAAGCCAGAAATAGCTGGGACCTTCCAGAAAACTGGCAGAATCCACCCAAGCCGGGCTCCCAGGATTCATTGGGAATTAATCACAAGAAGCAGTAACCAGCCAGAACATTTAGGAGAATGAGCAAATGGATCTGCCTACTGTGGGCCTTGTCCACTCTGGGATGGTGTCCAGTTCTCCCCCAGGCCTGGAGGAAGGAGGGTGCATGGGACAGAGAGGGGGGCGTGCTTTCGTGCCTCACTGTGCTGCTGGACTTTATCTCCATGTTGCTCCTTGTCAGTGCTGCTCTGAGCTGGGGTCATGCCATGGAGGCCTGGGGACATCTGTGGATGTGGCCAGGAGGGCAGGGCACTGAGGTTCAGGGCCTGTACTTATCTCCCTGGGCCCCAGATCCTCAGTGTCAGAGCTGCAAGCAGGGGACCACCTTCTAGAAGTTTTAGAAGCATGGGTGGGATCACCAAACTCATTGAGACTTTATATATCCTTTTTTCAGATAAGAAAATTGAGGCCCAGTGACAGATGGTTGGTCATTTGTCCAAGGTCAGGACAGTGACCAGGCTAGGAACTGAACTGAGATCTCTTCCTACCAATCTGTCTGCTTTGACGCCCCTTTAAAAATGTAACAGGCCGTTATCATGTAGGACGCTACTGGATGATTCTACTTATATGAGGTACTACAGTAATTAAACTTACAGAAGCAGAAAGTAGAGTATTGATTGCCAGGGTTGGGGGGAAGGTGTGCTGTTTAATGGACATAGAGTTTCATTCATGCAGGATGAAAAAGTTCTAGAGATCCGCTATACAAAAATGTGCATAGAGTTAACAATCCGGTACTGTGCATTTAAAAATTTGTTGAAGGGGTAGTCCCCGTGTGTTTCTTTACCACAGTAAATGACCTGGTGGCAGGCTGAAGGTGTAGCTCAGTGGTAGAGTGTGTCCTTAACCTGCATGAGGCCCTGGGTTCCATCCCCTGCACTGTGGTATGTATACATAAATTGGACAGATACTGGAATTGGGCCAATACTGGTGTTGGAGAGACTGGGGCTATGTTTGAACTGAGGTCAAGAAATCTGAGCTTTATTCAAGGAAAAATTGTTCCCTATCCTGGTAAAACCCACATTGGAACAAGGGACCCTGCCCTTCCTTCCACACCTACATTATATTCAAGTCAAGTACCCCATCCAGAGGGAAGGATTAGCTCCTGATCCAGACGACTGAGCACAAACACTATTTTTTGCCTGATTTGCTTCGTAGAAAAATTTCAACTTCTGGCCCTGCCATTTCTTGGCTGTGTGTCCTTGAGCAAGTCAGTTCCCCTCTCTGAGCTCTGACTCCACTGCAAAATCGAGGCAGTGGCAGACTTGGGAATCATTTGTAAGCTGTAAAGTGTTTGAGGAATGTAAAGCTTTGACCAAAAGGATTTGTTTGTTCGTTTGTGAAGCAAACTGAGGCAGAGAATTCACAGTTGGTGGCAGGTGCATCTCCATTCCTTACGAAAGGGTAGAGAAAAAAAACAAAATGCCAGGCAGCCATTCTGCAGAGCCTTGGACGCTCCTTCCTTTTCTAACAACTTCCCTGTGAACAGTCCCAGGGTAACAAAGTCTCCTCCATTGAAATCTGCAATCCATTGCATTCCAGGCCAGCTCACCAATCATTAGCCCTGCGATTTTGTTTATCCTGCCCCAGCCTGGAATTTGGCCTCTTACAAAATCCCAGCTACAAAAGGAGAACAGGTTGGACCAAAACTGTTTAGAGAGTGAGAGAAGCCTCCCAAGGCCAGAATGTTCATGAAACAGACATGGGCCAGGCCCGCCCGCCAGGCTCCAGCCCCAAGGAAGATCCCAACTGCCCTTCCTATAGAGGACAGCCCCCGCCAGAAGTCAGGCCTCCGCCACCAGCGACATGGCGACTTTGCCTTCAAGTACGTGCTGTGCCCCGTGGAGGGAGCAACATTTGTTCACACCTGCCGTGGGGCAGGGGTGTGGAATTCTCCAGACTTCCCTAGGAAGGCGCACAGAAGCTGAGTCACATGCCTAAGGTCATGGAGCCAGCCGGGGAGGTGGAGTAGACAGGCAGCTGCTGTTGAGACCTGCTGACGCTGGCCCACTTCTCCCCTTTCTTAGGATAACAAACCTAGAGCTGCCTTGCACTGTGGACACAAGGGTCAGGGCATCCAATCACAGACCACACCCTGGTGAAAATCAGCGACCAGCGCTGTGCTACCTTACACCTCTGAACAAACCCACTGAAGCCTCAAGCGAGGACCTGGACGAGTCCCGCCAGACTCCAATGTTGACACCTAACCTCCAATTTGATGGTGTTAGGAGGTGAGACCTGCTCAAGATGGGTTTAGTGCCCTCACAAAAGGACTCCAGAGACTTGCTACCTTCTTTCCGCTGTGCAGGGACAGAATCAGTGGTCCACAGCCTGGCTGCAGCCCATCCAGGCTGGTGTCTGGACTTCAGACTTCCAGTTCTGCAAGAAATAAATTTTTGTTGTCTATAAGTCACTTTGCCGGTGGCAGTTTATTATAGCAGCTCAAACTGACTACGATACCTTCCGGCAGCCCAGTGATATTACAGATCCCATTTTGCTGATGAACAAACTGAGGCACAAAAAAGTTAAGTAATCTGCTTGAGGTCTCACAGGTAGTAGAAGTGCTGGGATTCCACCCCAGCAGCCTGGCTCAGAGCCCACCTGCAGAAACACCAGGCTCGCCGGAGGCCAGACTACTCTCCCTGTACTCCACTGCGCCGAGAGGTTTCTGAGACCCTCCAGTCCCAGCTCCACTCCACTTCCAGCGGCTTCTTAACAATCGAATCAGGTCAAGCTGTTTCTCAGAGCTTCTGAATCGCTCTCTGTGTCCAACAGGATTGAATCCAAGTATTTGGCTGGTTGCAGGATTCATTCTGCCTCCCCTTGACAGCTCGACTGTACACACATGAGCGCTCACAGACACACACACACACACACACACACACACACACACACTCCAACCTACCCTGTAGAAAGACCAGACTAATCATAGTTTCCAAAAAAAATAAACAATTGACTTTCTAGGGCAGGTCTATTACAAATCGAGACATCCCATAAGCATAACACATCACAATTTGTAATAGCCAAATGTTTCTAGATTGGGATTGGGCAGTGGAGTTTTAGAATAAGGCCTCCCCAAATACTTCAGGTCATAGCAAATGTAGAAAATTATATGTTGTGTGGTATCTTGGGGTAAATAGTTGAGCCTGCTCAGGATTAGAGGCAATAGGACAGACACCCCAGTTTCTCACCCTTCCCTCCAAACAAACCCCCTTAAAGGCTGGACAGTCAGGGGCCTTGTGCATATTAGGAAAAGGTAACCTGTCTGAGGATTTCAGGCCCGGTTTCCCCTGAAGCTGATGCTAGATACCTTTCTTCAGTGCAGTCTATGCAACTATCTTCAGAGGCCTGTTGAGAGACAAGGGATCAATTTCTGGACACACATGATTCAGGCCTGGTGTACAGCCTGGTAAGCTTTGTGCTGGAGCTTCCAAGTTGTTTATTATTATTAATATTATTTTGCCTCTTCTTCCTTGTTCCTTTTCACTACCTTCTACCAAGTGCAGCCTGCCCTGTGGCCTCCTAAGCAATAAATTAGGCCCACAGTTCTCTAAGGGCAGTCTCCAGAAAAGCAGCCATAGCCTGTTAGAAATGCAAATTCTTGGGCCCCACCCCAGACAACTGAATGAGAAACTGAGGGTGGGGTGGCAGGGGAGTTCAACAAGTTTCCAGGAGAGGCCAGGCTTCCGGGTGCAGTGGCAGGACAGTCCACCTGCCCTCCACCCAGCCCCACACCGCAGAAGAGGAAACTGAGGTGGGGGCTGCATGACACGGCCAGGCCCCAGGCCAGTTCATGCAGGGCGGAAACAGCCTCGGAACCCAGATCTCTTGATTCCGGAGGCCACCGTTGCAACTGCTCTTCTGTGCCGCTTTCTCCTCCAGCTTCTGTGCTGCTGAAGGTTTTGAGATTTTGACTTTAACATATGCCGTCCTCTCTCCCTCACATTCATGCTCCACTCCTTCTGGATTGGGTGCCTTATCGGTGCCAGGCCCCATGCGGGACACTGGGGCCACAAAGATAACAGAGGTTGCCTTCTGGCTCTTAAGGGGCTCATGGAATAGTCAACCCTGCCTCAGGGAGGTGCAAGAAACCCCGAACAGTGGGACTAAGGTGAACAGAGGCCGCAGAATGGCTGAGTATTAGGGAGGAGGGGTTTCTCAGTAGGAACGTGTGATTCAACTTCCCCTTTACCCGTAACTATTTCTTCATCGTTAATGTCTCTGGAAGCAGAATTCCCATTCTGTTGTTTTCGATACTAACGTGGCCTTCTGTTCTTTACTTGTCAGCTGAATTCTAATAGGGAAAATTGGGGTGATTTCCCTGTACCCACCTTTTTAGGGGTGAGGATGTCGTGATACTTCTAGAAACTGGAAATGAAGACCGATGGCAATTTACAGTCTAGATGTCCACGTGGGCTTCTCTGCTCCTTGGGGCAGATCAGCACTGTGTCTGTTAGGAATGCCGTTGGCTGAAAGTAACCAAAAACATGACGCAGAGGCGTATTCTCCTTATTTCTAACAAGAAGTCTAGAGTGAGCAGCTGATGGTCAGGGCTCAGCAGCTCAGTAATGCCAGGGCTAGGGCATTACTAAGGGCAAGGGACCTTGGCCTCTCTTACGTTTGTCCCTCAGATTCACATGATGCCCCATAGCAGCAGACCTCACATCACATCCGTGTTTCAGGCAGGATGAAGGGGAGAGATTGTAAAAGTTAGGTCTTTTTTTTTTTTCAATTGGGCATAAGCAAAATCTTTCCCAGAAGCCCCCACAACAGACTTCCTCTTAATTCCTACTGGTCAAAACTGGGTACATGGTCTCAAGGGATGCTGGGAAAATATTGTTACAATCGGCAGAGACTCAGTGATTTTTCCTGAAGGCTGGACATGGTTTTCCATGAACCAGAAAAAATAGAGAATGGGTTCTGGGTTGGAAAGGAACAGCGTGTACTACATCCCCAGCACCACCCCACCATGGCCGTCCTCTTCCTTGTCATCACTATCAGAGCCAACGCTAATGCTCTTTGCCACATGCCAGCCCCCATGGTGTTTTACAGGTATCTCCTTACCCAATTCTCAGAATGATCCTCTGAAGTTAGTTCTCTAAAGCCACCCTAGAGGTAAAGGAAGGAGATTAGGAACAGCCAAGTGACCTGGCCAGTGTCACTCAGCAGCTCCATGCGAGAAAGGAAATTTGAGCCCAGGCTGTATGTCACCAGAGCCCCTGCAATTTACTAACTGGAAAGGCTCTCCAGAGAGATGGGTGTCTCTAGGAAGAGCAACCCTGTGGTACAGTCTTGACAGCCCGCAGCCCTCTCCCTCCATTCTATGATTTCCCTGCAGCCTCATCCTCCCCGTCATCCCCGTCTCCAGCTTCTCTGTGTGAGCCCAATGCCTTTAGCACATTTACCCAGGCTAGAAACTGAACCTCATCATAACTTTTCACACAATATCAACTGTCTACAAGCAGTTAGCTAACTAGCCCATACTGACTATTTGAAGGTCAGAAGAAGGAGGGCCACTTCAGGGTCCACAGCCTTTTGTCATCTAGCTGCACTTCAAGTTATCTCCCTTCTTTCCCATCTCTGTTGCTTCCTCCCTCCTTCCCAGAATTCCCAGGAATTCCAATTTTGAGGTGTGTGTTATATTGGGGATTGAACCCAGGGGCATTCTACCTCTAAGCTACACCCCCAACCCGTTATTTTTTATTTTGAAACAGGGCCTCACTAAGTTGCCAAGGGTCTCGCTAAATTGCTGAGGCTGGCCTTGAACCTGTGATCCTCCTGTCTCACCATCCCAACTACTGGGAAGGAGTTCCAAATTCTTTTGCCTCTGTGATGCCAAGTAGTTGGGCATTGCTGTGGTTTGGATATAGTTGTGGTGTACCCCAAGGGTTCACGTGTTGGACTCTTGGTCCCCAGTGTGATGATGTGAAAGAGATGGTGGGAATTTTGAGAGGTGGGTCCTGCTGGGAGGTTTTCAGGTCACCTGGGATACTGCCCTTAAGAGGAATTAAAGGATTCTTGGGGAAATCTGGTTAGGTCTCATGAGAGCAAGTTGTTATAAAGAGGCCCCTCGTGCTCTGTCTTCCTGTCTGTCGTGTGAGATGCCCTCCTGCGTGTACTTCCACCATGGTGCAATTCCCCATGATGTGACGTCGCCAAGGAGGCCAAAGCCAGAGCCAGTACCATGCTGTTTGGACTGTCATCCTCCCAAACCATGAACTCAATCAGCCTCTCTTCTTTATAAAAGTACCTAACTTTAGATATTTCCTTATAGTAAGGAAGTCCATCAGTCATGAAAGATCCACAATTATTATTCTGTTCTCAAGTGCTTTTCCAAACCTTTCAAAGTGCTGACTGGCAGCCGAGTATGGGATCCCTATTTAACAGTCTCCACTCCCCTGAAAACTTAGAGTTGGAAATGACATGTTTTTTCCTGTTATATACATTGAACGGTAGTTATTAGGATGTTAATTATCCAGTTAGTCAGCCATGGAAGAGAGGTAAAATACAAACAACGCAATTCAGAAATGCAATTAGTGTCAGCCTGCAGGCCTCCCTCCTCCTGCAAACCCTCACTGCTTCCCCAAACCCCACACCTGCAGTCACAATGCCCAGCCCTCTCCTGCCCCAGTATCCATGAGATTTCCTCCTCCAAACAACTCATCAAAGAAATGAAAATGAAAACAACATTGAAGCACCAATTTCACCTATGCTGACACAGTACATAACATTATAATATCCCTTGCATGAACCCTTTGACAACAACTTGGCAGTGAGTTGAGGGAGCTATTTAAAAATGCTCATAGCCTTTGACCTAGAATTTATCCTACAGAAATAATTCCCTAGAGAAAAAAAAAAACTGTCACAAGCATGTTCATTGTAGCAATGTCTATAATAGCTCCAAATTGCTAACCTAAAAATCAAATGACAGAGGAAAGGTGAAGGCAAATACAGTACCTCGAAGCAGTATAATATTATGCAGTCATTAAAAATGATGGGAAGATTATGTAGCAACACTAAAAGTGCTTGTAATTTGATGTTCAGTTAAAAAGACGGAATATCAAATTGTCTTTCTGCAAGTTTCCTAGACCCCAGTGACTTATGGTAACCAAATCTTCCCCAGTCTTGTCTTTGCTGTCTTTCTTCCTGGTCCAGCTCAGCTCAGACCTCCCCATTGCTAGTGCTCATAGAATACAAGTCCTAGTACGCACATGCTAATTGTCTACATGTCCCCCTCTGGCCCTCGGTGATGTGTTTCTGGAAGATAGTCACTCCATCTTGTCCCCTGTTACCTGGCACTTAATAAAAATGTACAAAATGTTTGTTGAATTAAAGAATCAATGACAATAATTGTGATACCTAGTATGTAGCAGGTGTCATGTTTGGCATTTTCCATGTATTATATATAACACATCATTTTATTCTGAAACAATTCTGTGAGGTTTATACCATTATTATCCCATCTGTACAGATGAAGTTGTCATAAATCTAAGGTTGTGCTTATTTTTTTGAGGCATTCTACCTCCAAGCTACACCCCAGCCGCTTTTTTTATGTTCATTTATTGGTGCATTGTAATTATACATTTTGATATATGTCAGGGTATGAACATCATACATGCACACATTGCACATTCAGCCCTCCCTCCAGTCCTACCCTATTCCCTCCCCCTTCCCTCCCTTTCATGCTCCGGATAGTGATTGAGTCTTATAAGTTTGTGTATGTACATCATGTGCTATAGTGTGTTTCCCTCCACCCCCCTCCCAACTCCCTCAGTTAGGTCACCTTCTTTGTCCATCTAAAGATTTCTTCTTCTTTCCTTCTATGTCCCTTCTAAGTCCCAGCTGCTTTTTAATTTTGCTTTTTTTTTTTCTTGAAACAGAGTCTCCCTCAATTGCTGAAAGTCTCACTAATTTGCTGAGGCTAGTCTTGAACCTGTGGTTCTCCTGTCTCAGCCTCCCAAGTACTGGGATTACACGTGTGGGCCACCAAGCCTGTCTAGATCATGCATTTGTTAAAGGGAGGCAAGAAAACAGGATTTGAATCCAAGTTTGTCTGACTTCAGAGTCAGTGCTTCATTTAAGATAATAGGTGTGTGCACATGTGCACATCTGCCTATGATGATACACGCAGACAGGAAGGAAACAGGGAAAAAACAAAAATATATCATATTTGACCAGTGAGGAGTGAGATGTTGGATGGGTGATTTTTTCCCCTTCTGTTTTGTATTTCTTTAGATACTAAGGTGGGGTGAAAGAAAAGAACTCCCCCTACATTCCAAGTATTTGGGGGTTGAGTCCTAGTAGTCTGAGCATCTTAAAGAGAGGCAAACCCCATTGGTCAGTTAAATCCTTTT
The DNA here is from genome assembly GCA_004027185.1 of Glis glis. Classification (NCBI taxonomy): domain Eukaryota; kingdom Metazoa; phylum Chordata; class Mammalia; order Rodentia; family Gliridae; genus Glis; species Glis glis. Next base: position 1,305 of record PVJS01002353.1, on the reverse strand, counting down.
CTGTCTCCCTGTCAGGGCACAGGAGACATCCAATTCCAGAGACATGGTCATATGCAAGACCTAGGAGCAGAAAGTATCTACTGCAACTTGGCATGCTGCTGACCGGCCGGGCCTACCTGGCCACCACACAGGGGCAGGTATGCATCGCCATCCTGTCATTCGGCCCTTGGAGGAAGCTGCCCAGCTGATGTTCCAGGTCCATTCTCGTCGCAGGGCTTGTGTGCTGGTTGAGGCCGGGCACACAGAGGGGCAGAGGGAAGCATGTGCCATCGCCGTCATATCCATCAACATCAGAGGCTTTAGAAGGCTGACAGGAGTTGAAATAAAATTCCAAGCAGAGATCGGCCACACTGTTTTAAGCCTGCTTATTATTACCATTCTGCGTATGTGTTATGAATTAATACTTTAATAAATCCTATAATTATCTTGTGAATAGTACATAATTATATTGCTTTATAATTATTTTGAGTGTTGAAAACATAAATTTGTTAGATGCAAATGTTTAAAATATATTTCAATTTTCCTCAATTTTTTTTGCGGTACCGGGATTGAATGCAGGGGCGTTCTACCTCTGAGCTATACCCCCGGCCCTATTTTTTATCCTTTATTTTGAAACCGGTCTCACGAAGTTGCGGAGGGCCTAAGTAGCTGAGGTTGGCCGCGAACCTGGATCCCCCCATCTCCGCCTCCCAAGTACTGTCAACCCCATTAATTTATATCTGCTTCTTTCTCAAACCCCACTGACAATGGAATAACAAGAGGGTAAATTTACAAAGACAAAGAAAATAGAAACTTTGATATGTCAACTAACTGTAAAAATCAAAGCAGATGGGTAAATAGTAACTTCCTTTGACGAATAGAGTAAGCTTTAACCGGGGCCCATAAGAGAGAGGTCAGAGACCATAGAACATCTCAGAAGGTGGAGACAGACACCATTTAGCTCTGTGATGAGCTGAAGAGTAGGATGGAAAGCAACAGGAGATACCAAGCACCATCAGCATGACCATCACTACCACTGCCATCAATGCCATCACCAACTCCTCTACAGCCATCAGCACCACTACTAACACCACCACCACCACCACCACCATCGTCACTGCTACTGACTCCACCACTATCACTATTACCACCATCACTATCATCATCACCACCACCATCACTGTTATCAACTCTACCATCACCACCACCACCCTCAGCAGCACCATGACTACATTCAGCAGCAGTACCACCACCACCACCACCACCACCACCACCATATTCACTGCTACCAACTCCACCACTACCACCACCACCACCATCCCCACC
>PVJS01002352.1:0-85351 GCA_004027185.1 Glis glis | reverse complement strand
CTCCTCCTCCTCCTCCTCCTCCTCCTCCTCCTCCTCCTTCATTCATAAGCTGTACTTCTAAACCAGATCATCCATGACCAACGCCTACCTGACCTTGGCCTCTCTCAAAGGCTTCCTCTCATGGTGATCAATGGTTCTTCTGGCTCGGGCTTGGAGCCAAAAAGGAAACAGCTCATGATGAAAGAGCGAGGCAGCAATGCGGTGAGACCGAAACGTCCTGACCAGGGTGTAGGTTGGCTGCTCCTTCTTAATAAAAAACATTCTGCCCGTATAGGGACCGTTCACTGTATGCCACGTAGTGGTGGCAATGTCCTCTGAAAGTTGTTAACAGTCTACCTTCTGCACTTAGCCTCATGATCCTTTGGAGCAAATATTTACAATAGAAAGCTAGATCCTGCAGCAGAAACCTAGCTCTATTTCAAGAACATGAGGACCAAAAAGCTTTGAGGATGTCTTTTCAGTCTCCTTTGGCAATTGCCATAATAGTCCCCTTCTTATTTTCTCGGTTCCCATTCCCACTAGAAAGAACTTCAAGAGGTTTGCACATGCACAAGATTAGAAGTGACAATACTACTCTTCCCCAGAACACAAAGGACTTTAAATAATATTAATAATATGCCTCATCTTTGAAGTGTTAGGAAAATATTCCACAGATGGAGTAACTGGCTATATTTCCAAATTCTTTTGGATTATGTTTGTATCTTCTGCAATCTTGAGATGGTTGTGGTAAAGAGGATGCTGGACCATAATGAGAATTGTTAGTAAGACTGTTTCCATAGTATCTATGTGATGTCCCAAAATACACTATACTGATGAGAGCCACTGTGTACCACGTCTTTGCTTATATGCTGTACTAAGTACATTATGTAGTTCATCTTATTTGGTTTATATATGCCTCCAACAACCTCTTAAGGAAGACATGATGACACCTATTTCAGATATTGGGGAGAAGCTTCTCCAATTTACAATAGAATAAGAAACAAAGCCGGTTTAAAACAAGCAGTCGTGTGTTTCCAAGTATTTTCTCTTAATATCCTCAGAGGCACCTCATGCACCTAGTTCTTTTGTCCTTGCAGTTCGCTGTTTCTGGGATTCTCCTTGACCCTGTTTTTTGTTTGCTTGCTTGTTTAATCTCTTTTCTTTTCTCTAAGATCTAAGCTTGGACATTTCCTTTTGAAGGCAGCCCTGTATAATCTCCAGAAGTCCAGGCTAGGTGGTTGCTGTCGATGGTTCCATAGTGTTGGGGCTTCTCTCTCTGCACACCTTCTGTGCCATTCAGACTGCTTACTTTGAGCTCCTGCAAGGCCGTGACTGTGCCCTTTATCTACACGTGTCACATACAGCACCTGGTGGAAAGCTGACGCTCAGTAACTGTTAGTAGTTCAATGCATCCCGTCAAGTAGTCGACATTTGTGTGGCACTTGGGTTTTACAAATAAATTCATATAATCTGGCTACTTAATGATATGGAAAAACAGGTGTGATCAGTAAAGTGCTAGACCAAGTGAAACATTACAATGTAAGCACTAGAGATTAGGTAGATGAGTCTGATTACACAGTGAGTGTGTTTCCACATATCATACACATGCAATACTACAGAAATATTTAAATTCTCAAATCACTTGGATAAGTTACTAAGAGGTAAATAAATAATATCATCTTTGAACTGTAGCACACTATAGAGTTTTATATAAACTCTGTATTGCTGGTAGCAAGGCGTGTACCTGTCCCTGCTGTATCGGTGGAACAAGTGTTGTAACTGAGTATGTGTTTGCTCTTCTTAATTTTGCCAAAGTTTAGCCTTCTTCATAAACTCATAAGTGATGTTGTGTCTTAAAAAGTTGCTGTTTAGTATTTTATTATTTTTCTACTTTGGTATATGTAATTCAGTTGTATTATATTCAACTATTTTTTGAACAGGAAGATGCTTATAAATAAAGGCATACATGGTGCTGCAGTCTTGGCCTTTGTAGCATAAAAAAAAAAACTTGCCAGTGAGCCTAATTATTTTGTTACAGACTGAATTGCATCCTTGTAAAACTCATGTTGAAGTCCTAACATCCCATATATTTGGATGTGATAGGCCACTTAAAGAGGTCATTAAATTGACATCATTAGGATGGGCCTTAATCCCAGCTTAATCTTGCCATAAAAGGAAGAAATTTAGGCAAATAGAGAATCATCAAGGAGGTACATTCACAGAGGGAGGATTGAGTGAGAAGTCAGCCAGACAATGGCCATCTGAAAGCCAAGAAGTGAGGCCTTAGAGGAAACCAACCCTGCTCACACCTTGAGCTCTGCCTTCTATCTTCCAGACTTGGGAGAGAATCAATTTACATCATTAAGTCACCCAGTCTGTGATATTTTGTATAAAAGTCCTAGCAGACTAATGTATTGGGGGTGCTGATGTCACAGATATACAAAAATGTGGTTGTGGCTTTGGAACTGGGTAATATGTAGAGGCTACAAGATTTTTAGGTGCATGTTAGAAAGTCCTAGATTGTCTCAAAGAGACTGTATGGACAAGAAGGTGTTTCTGGTGAAACTCAGATGAAAATGAGGAGCATGTTATTGAAATTGGGGGAAAGGCAATCTATGTTCTCAAGTGGCAAAACACTTGGCTAAAATGTTCTAGTGTTGTTTGAAAGACAGAAATTACAGATGGTAAACTTGGGTACAACATGGTAGATTTCTCTCTCTTTCCTTCCTTCCTTCCCTCCTTTCCTCCCTCCTTTCTTCTTTCTCTCTCCCTTCCTTCCTTCCTTTCTTCCTTCCTTCCTTCCTTCCTTCCTTCCTTCCTTCCTTCCTTTCTTCCTTCTCTCTCCCCTTCCTTCCTTCCCTCTCCCTTTCCTTCCTTCCTTCCTTCCTTCCTTCCTTCCTTCCTTCCTTCCTTCTTTCTTTCTTTCTTTCTTTCTTTCTTCCTTCCTTCCTTCCTTCCTTCCTTCCTTCCTTCCTTCCTTCCTTCCTTTCTTTCTTTCTTTCTTTTCGTAATACTGGGGATTGAACCCGGGGGCATTCTACCTCCGAGTTACACCCCCATCCCTATTTTATTTTTTGTTTTGAAACAGGGTCTCGCTTGGTTGATGAGAGTCCTACTACTTGCTGAGGCTGTCCTCACATTTATGATTCTCCTTTCTCAGCCTCCCAGGTACTGGCATTACAGGTGTGCACCACCACGCCTTGCAACATGGTAGATTTCTAAGCAAAGTATTGATGGTATGGCCTGTTTTCTCCTAGATGTATATAGTGAAACACATGACAAAGAAATCACAGTAAAGAAGGAATTGCTGGCCATAGAGGAACCAGACCTGAAGATTTGAAAAATTCTGAGGTTGTCCATACTGAAAAATAAAAAGTAAGAAACTGTATTTTGGAAAGAATGCCAAGAGTGTAGCAGGCAATCATTTGATGATGACATTGAGGATGTGACTTGTGGAACTAGTCAGCCATCTCAGCAGAAGTCAGGAAGAGAGATGGGGTTTTGCTAGTAGGAGCAGTGTGGACTGAAGGGGGCAGAGATCAGGCAAAATGAAGAAAGCTGTCAGACTTCTAAGATTCTACAGGATGTGATAACGGAGGTCTTCATCCGTAAACAAGCATACTTCTTCAAGAATAATGAAGTATGGTCCCAAGGGTGATGCAGAGATGAGCAAGGATGCACTGCCATCAGAGGCCTGGGAGTCACAGGTCTGGGAAGGGGCAGGATGGGGAGTGTCCCCTGACTGATTTCAGAAGGTGAAGTCACCTCCTCTCCTCTGTGTCAGTAGGCCAGGCTGTCACCATCCGTGGCTGTGAGGACAGGGCTGGCACTCCAATGAAGATTAATTTCTAGCCTTAAAAATGCAAAGGGATTTCCCTGCTGGGTTTTAGACATGCTTGGGAACCTGGTCTCTTCCTATGCCTGTGCTACCATTCTGTTTTGGAAGCAGATAATTTTTTTCTGGTTTCATGGGTTCATAGCTGGAGAGGGATTTTGCCTCAGGATGAATGTCACCTTGAGAGTCACGCACAGTTGAATTAGATGATGCTGTGGACTTAGAGTGGATACTGAAATGGGTGAAGAATTGAGACTGTTGGGATGGGGTGAATGTATTTTGCACGCAAAAAGTGCATGCATTTATAGGGTCCTTTACAAAACCTCAATTTATAAAATTTGTGGAAGTAGAAATAACTAGAGCTGAGTATATTCGATTTTCTTTTCCTTCTTGGGCACTTGAGGAAAATTTCCAGCAGTTAGGTTGGAAACAAGAGATTGGCTCTATCTAAAGAGCTAAGTGACAATAGTGTAAGCGAGATAGTGTAAAAGAAAGTGACAATGGAAGATATATCCTGATGTAGTTATGTCTGTAAGAAGAAATTTCAGGTGAGAAAGAGCCAACTTCTAAAACAGAGTAAGCATAGCATCAGTTGGTAGCAGATGAGAACAAAAGACGGGGGTCACCAAATGTGAAAAATATATATTTTCATATATAACTGAGAATATGATTTAGGACTTTGAAGTATTCTATACAGAAAGTCCAGTTGGGCTAGACTTAGCCCAGTGAGGTTGGGACTTTGGTGGAAATATTTCTAGTTTCCTGAAACTCGTTCACTTAAAATACATGTGTAATTTACAATCCCATCAACTACAAAATCAAAACATATACTATTTGGAAGTATTCTTATTATACTGAATGATTGGAGAATTACTGCATTTTTACAAATGAAGTAACAAGTAAATTATTTTTTCCCTGTAGGATACTGATTCTGTGATCACTCTATTTAATTTTTAAGATTAAATTTATACTTTGAGATCATTGTGAATTTACATGTGATTGTAAGAACTATGACAGAGACCCCATGTTACTCTAGTTACTCCAATGGTAATTGCTTACAAAACCATAGTACAATATCAAATTCAAAATATTGCCACTAATGAACGCAAGCTGCACTCATTTCCCTCCAAATTTCATTCCTTCCTTAACCTGGGGCAACCACAAATAAGTTTTTCATTTCTATAATTTCACTTTTACATAAATGTATTACATAAATGGAAACATGTAATAGGTAATATTTCAGAATTGTATTTTTTTCTTGGAATATTTATCTGGAGATTTCTCCATCTTGCTAAGTGTATCAATAATTTGTTCACTTTTATTTCTGAGTAGTATTTCATGGTGTCCATGGATGTACCACAGTTTAACCACTTACTTATTGAAGATTCTCTTTTTTTTTTTACTAGCTCTAGGCTATTACAAATAAAGCTATTATAAAATTTTGTACATATTTTGTGTGAGTCTCTTGTATAAATATCATTATCTCCAAGATAAATGTTCAAGAGTAGAATTACTAAGTCATATGGTAGTGACATATTTAGGTTTTAGTTGTTTTTTGTTTTTATTTGATATTTAGCAAACTGCCAAACTTTTTCACCTTTACATTCTTACCAACTGTGTATAAGTGATCCAGTTGCTCTGCATTCTCATTAGTGTTTTTACCACTTTTCACAAGTTTTAGCCATTCTGATAGGTGTGTAATATTTCATTGTAGTTCTATTTGACATCTCTCTAATGACTAATGAGGTTGAACATCTTTTCATGTGCTTACCTGTCATATGTGTATCTTCTTCAGTTAAATGTCAGCTGTGTCTTCTCTCATTTTTAATTGGATTTTTTACTGTTGGTTCCTGAAAATTATGTATTCTGGACATGAGCTCTTTGTCAGATACATAGTTGGCAAATATTTTCACCCACTCTTTCTCTTGCATTTTAATACTCTCAACAAGGTTCTTTCCACTGCACAAAAATTTTCAATTTATTACTTTCACTTCTTACATATCACACTTTTAGTGTCAAGTCTTAGACATATTGTCTAAGTATTCTGAAGATTTTCTTCTAAGTGTAGTTTAAAAAATTTACAGTTTTCATGCTTTATATTTAAGCCCATTATTTATTTGCATAAAATATTATGTTGTATAAAGTATGGGGATTGGCAGGTTTTTGTTGGAAAAAAACTGTAAAAATATACTGTGTGTGTGTGTGTGTGTGTGTGTGTGTGTGTGTGTGTGTGTTTCTGGGTTCCTCATCTGTTTAATTGATCTATGTGTCCATATCCTTCTGCCAATGTGTTCTACAGAGCATTCTCACTGCTGTGATCCAAACACATGACACATAAACTTAGAGGAAGAAGAACTTAATTTGCTCACAGTTTGGGAGATTTCAGTCCATGGTATTCAGGTTTCTAAGCCAGAGCTGGTGCTACAGGTCCACAGGGCTTCATGGAAAGGACCAGACAGAGAGGGTGAGAGCTGTTGTCAGTTCATGGTGGTAGGGGAGAGAGAAGCGGGATTCTGCAACAGCCAACTTGGTGAAACACTGTCTCCAGAACCTTCCAGAGAAACCAAGTCTCACCTTCAAACATGACTGCCTTGTCTATTGTGTAAGGTCTCAGGGACATTTTAAATTCAAACCAAAACACAATGCTACATGTACCTGATTACTGTGGCTATATAAAAATCTTCCTAATTGGATCAATTGACTCTTTCTATTTTATTTTTTCCCAAAATTATTTTAGTCATTCTAGTCCCTATGCCTTCCCAAATATAATTTAGAATAATTTTGTCCCTATCTACAAAAATCTTGCTAGGATTTTAATAAGAAATGACCTAGCTATGTATAAACTTGGAGATAACTGACACTTTTACTATTTTGAGTCTTGCAGTCCATAAATATGGTGAGTCTCTCCATTCGTTTTGAGCTTCTTTGATTTTTTTTAATCATTTTTTGTAGCTCTCATAATATAATCCCTGTGCATAATTTGTTTTATTTGCAATGACTTCATTATTTTGAGCAATTATAACTGGTATTATATATTTAATTTTTGTATTCACATGTTCATTGTTATAAATAGAAATGCAATTATATTTTGTATGCTTATCTTAAATCCTGTCATTTTTCTGACCCCATTTATTAGTTCTAGAAGTCATTTTGTAGATTTCTTGGGATTTTCTTCTTGATAATCTTGCCATTTGAAAAGTGACAGTTTTATCTCTTTTCTATTGGTCCATGAATCTTGTATATTTTTTTTCTTGTTTGGTTGGACCGGCTAGAAATTCCAGCACTTTACTGAATAAAAAATATTTTTGAGAATTTTCATCATGATGAGTGTTGAACTATGTCAAATGCCTTTTCTACACTTATTGGTCTGATCAAGAATTTTTTTTCTTTTTCTTTTCTTTTTTTTTTTCCTACCATATAACTGGGTTTGGTTTCAGGGTAGCATTATCTTTATAGCATTAATTAGGAAATGTTTCCTCATTTTCTAGTTTCAGAAAGAGATTGTGTAGAACTGATGTTAAATCTGCATGAAATTTGGGGAGAATTCTCTCAATAAAACCATATATGTCTAAAGATTTCTTCTTGGAACTTTTAAAATTACACATTCAATTTTGTTAACATTTACTGGAGTATTCCAATTATCTGTTTCATATGGTTTGAAGTATGGTCTTTTAAGGAAAATTGGTCCATTTTATCTCAGTTATCAAATTCATATGGGTAAAGTTGTTCATGGTATCCTCATTTGTTTCTTTTGATGTGTTGAATGAAATGACATGGCAGAGGTCAGGTTACTTCATTGAGTTACACCCAAATAAGAATAGCTGCAAGTGTATTTTCAGGAACTATTTCACTTTTCAGAGAACACTCTACCCATTTGCTTGAGGAAGCCATGGTTAGGACCACTGAAAATAAGGTGGAAGGAGGAGCAATAGTGGTGATGGAGGTGAAGTTTGACCACTGTGTTCTTGGAACCCAGCAAAGGGAACAGGAAGTCTTTTCATTCAGTCTGTTCACTGTACTTAACCCTTTTGATTTACTCTGCCATGCCTGGTCTCCTTGAATGTGAGGTCTGTCTGGCTCAGTTTTTCTACAGAATAAACCTTCTACTAGGCTGAGTAGAAGAAGTGCCTGGTATTAGATGTAAGGCCATGGTCATATGAATTGCATAACTACCCCATGTACAGGCTCAAAAAATTCTCTTATTTGAGACCTCATTATCTACTCTCCCATATGATGACACATTTGACTGCTGATATTTGAGACAATCTGGGTCTGTGACATCAATTATCTTGGCCCTCCATAGCTTTCCTCATGGTGCTGTATTCCCTCTTGCTGTTCAGTAGCTTTTACTCTTGCTTTTCTATTTCCATGGTTTGTTATTTCTTACACTCATTTTCAATCTTTCCAGCTTCATGGACCATTCTTTTTGGTTTTATTTTGAGTTTCCTGTTCTCTTCTCTTCTATTTTCTTTTTCCATGGATTTCACAGTTTTGTTTCAATAAAGAGCACAGATAATGACATGCATATATTCTAAATTGCTAAAAGAGAATAATTTGTTTTCTGCTCTTTGGTGTTCTCTCTGTCTCTCTCTCTCTCTCTCATCTTGTACTTGGGGATTGAACCCCGGGGCATTCCACCTCCAAGTTACACCCCCAGCCCTCTTCAATTTTTGTTTTTGAAATAGTATCTCACTAGCTTGCTGAGAGTCTTGCTATGTTGTTGTGACTGTCTCAAACCTGTGATATTCCTGTTTCAGCCTCACAAGTACTAGGATTACAGGCATGTTCCACCACACTCTGCTGCTCTTTGATAGTCTAAGATTACCAGTGTTCACACTGAGTTAGAAAGAATGATCATGCATGTTGTCTCCAGAGAAGATGATTACCACTGATTCGTTGGGAAATGCTTTAGTCTAATTTGACTAGTTGCGAAATTCTGTGTTCAAAAATCCTTGGTGTGGTTCCTCCTTTAATTGGCCTAGACACCAAAAAACACAATTTTAATAAAAACAGGATGATCAATTCCACCTTCCAGATTTTTATGACATAAATCTGATTTTATGAGTGACATCATCATCTTCCTTTTACCATGGCCATTCTACCATTGAGCCACATTGATTTTTCTTATGTCCTGAATCTCTCTGCCTCTTACCTTCTCCATAGCCAATAATGAAGTTCAAGTAACAATCATCTTTTCCTTAAATGGTCTGTACTCTTTCCATCCACTCTCTACCTAGTATTCAGAGCCATCTTTTTAAATCACTGATGTGTTTATGTCATAATCTTGGAGAAATCATTCATAGCTGCCCACTTCTCTTATTAAGAAGACCATAACCCTTCCTGTGTGGTCAGAAATCAGCTGAATTCTCAGCTCTATCTCTCCCTCTGGCTGCACAGATCTTTGAGTCCCTGCTATTTTGCAAGCTCTCCCCAGCTCAAACTTCATTCACTTATTTTGCCTGGAATTGCTGAGTCCTCAACAGCTCCATCCCTCACATACTTAGCATTCAAAGTCATTACTTGGTAGAGAAAGGGGCCTGTTTCAGGGGAAATCCTGTAATATTTGCAGAAATTGTTCAAACCCCATCTCTATCTTTCAAGCTGTGGGACTGCTTCTGAGTCACTTATGAGCTCTTAGGGGGCCCTCAGTTGGCTCATCCTGGGTGGATTTAATCAAATAATGGATGTAAAATATTCATCACAGTGCCTTGCAAACAGTTTATGTTCAATATATATTAGCTCATTTCTCCTCCCTTTCCCCCTCCTGGCAAACTACCGATAATGATTTGGTGAAGGCATAGAAGTTTGGAGAAAATTTAACACACAGTAAGAGACAGCACATTAATACACATAGACTGGCAAGACCTTTCTTCTCTTGGAGTTTAATTATACACTTTAAAAATAATTTCAATAAATGCAATGGTCTCTGAAATAAATTACAGAGAGAACTATATCTGAAATTTTCTCTAATATTTTCCTTACTTTTTATTTTCTCTATAAAAATTCCTAACTGTTGGGTGTGGTAGTGATGCCTGTAATCCCAGTACTAGGGAGGCTGAGACAGGAGGATCACAGGTTCAAGAACAGCCTCAGCAATGTAGCAAAACTCTCAGCAATCTAGCGAGACCATTTCAAAACAAAAAATTGAAAGACTAGGGGTATAGCTCAGAGGTAGAGTGGCCCTGGGTTCAATCCCCAGTAGCTCCCCCCACCTGAAAAAATAAAAATTCTCAACTGAATGTGCACTATTTGCCAAGCAACAAATTCTGGAGATTTTTGAAGAAAAGTAATCCATAAAGGTGAGATATGCCATTGCACTTATAGAGCACAATTGTTTCCTAAGCCCTTCTGAGCTTTCTGTAAAGGCAAGGAAGAAAATTAAAGAGAAGATTTCTCAGATATGGTGAACTGGAAATTTATGTGTTTATATATTGGAGAAATCAAGCCTAAATGTGATGCTTCAAGAATTAGGCCACATTATTTTGGAAAGACTTTTCACTGGACAGGCATATCCTGAGTCTGACCCAAGGAGAGTTCGGAAGAACTTCCCTTAGCAATGCTACTGCCCCAGGCAACTCAGCACACACTACCCTCACAGGAACTTTGACATTCATGACTATTGGCCCAAGAAGAATTCTTGTCAAAATATCTTTCATGTCCTTAAATCCCGTTATGCTACGTTCCCAACTACAAATCTTCTCAAATGCTTTTGTCTCTTCCCCTACCTTCCTTTCAAGAAAGTCATGACACCTCTGTTCCTTCAAACACCGAGGTGACCATAGCTGTCAATCAATAGTCTAAAATTTGGATTTGCATCACTTGCTTGAGATTTAGTTTACTAATTTTTTTTTCAGTACTAGGGATTGAACTCAGGGGCATTCTACCTCTGAGCTCTACCCTGCCCTATCTTATTTTTTATTTTGAAACAGGGTCTCACTACCTTGTGGATAGTCTCCCTAAGTTGCTGAGACTGTCCTCAAACCTATGATCCTCCTGTTTCAGCTTCTCAAGTACTGGGATTATAGACCCGTGCCACCATGCCCAGCTTTATTTTTTAAAATTTGTAATAATTTTGATTCTAAAACCTAAGTGTAAAAACTCTGACCCCAGAGTTTTATTCCAGCTCTATTTCATAATACCTGTGACATACAGTATGCACATCTTATCTCTTCTCAGAGCATCAGTTTGTAGTTCATTGCAAAGTGTAAAATGACAAGGGTCTATCAATCATATTGAATTGACTTGAGAAGAAACCATGTATAGACTATATTCTTTGTTCAGAAGAATTTTTGCTTTTTAATTTTATATTTTAAAAATTATACTATTTTTTTTCGGGGCGTGGTGGTGGATGCTTGTAATCCCAGTACTTGGGAGGCTGAGACAGGAGGATACCAGGTTCGCGGCCAGCCTCAGCTACTTAGTGAGACCCTCTGCAACTTAGTAAGACCCTGTTTCAAAATAAAGAACAAAAAATAGGACTGGGGGTGTAGCTCGGAAGTGGAATGCCCCTGGGTTCAATCCCCAGTACTGCAAATATATATATATATATATATATATATATATATATATATATACATGTATTAGTAGCACTTAATTGTGTTACAGATTCATTTATATAAATTAGAATTTAAGATATTCGTGACAGGCATGGTGGTGCATGCCTGTAATCCCAGTACTTAGAGGCTGAGACAGGAAGATCACAGGTTCAAAGCAATCTAGTGAGATCCTTAGCAACTCAGCAAGACCCTGTTTCAAAATAAAAGATAAAATAGGGCTGGGAGTATAACCGCAAAGTAGAATGCCTCTGGGTTCAATCACCAGTACCACACATGCACACACACAGAAAAAAGATATTTAGTATTAACAAATTTTTAAAAAGGATGGAATTTCTGCAAAAAAATTAAGAATTTGTTCTATGAGGATCTTGGGTAATTTCCCATCATTGGCCATTGATATGCAGAAAATATAAGATAATTTTCAGTGTGTTTTAAAACCAGTTACATGAGGGCATCTGCAGAAAAAAAAATTGTTTTAGATGAATTCCAAATTCAAATTGTCCTTTATGACTGTTGGTCATTTAATTATTATTGTTACTTAGTGTTTTTCTTTCTTCTCCATTAATACTTTAAATTTTCAAAGCCACTATTACATGAAAGTGGGGGAGATGGAAAGGAAGTTCACAGAGTTTAAAGATACTGGTGTCCTCTGGACCAGTTGGGAGAGCTTCATGGCCCTGCCTCCTGCAGTATATAAGAGCCTGGAGACTCAGTGCAACTGGACCTTTCAGGTCTACAATTCTCTTAGTCTTAGAATCTTTACATTTTTTTCTTTACACTAGTTATTTTCCTCTCTGTAGAGTACTTCACTATTCATATAATCTTTACTGTGTTCAATAAAAACAAAAACTAAAAACAAAATAAAAAGCACTCTTACAGGCAACAGAGATGGTAAGAATCTTGATCATGGCTCTCTTATTTCTGTCTGTCTTTTTGAACAGATGTGAGGATGCGACTCAGCAGAACAGAGTGACTGGGGAAAACCCCGCTCTGAAGTCAGAACAGTAGGAAGCCGGGGGCTAAACGAAGCTAGAGTGAAGAAACAGGGAGGGACAGAAAATATCACACGCATTGCGAAAATCACTCCCAAGTTAACGGGTGCTACATTCAATTAAACAACATAATTATATTCCATGATCTTTTACAGGGAAGCAGGTCCAAACAGGAACACATATTATTAAGGTGCTGGTCTGTAGTTAATAGATACATCCTCTCAGAGAACAAAAATCCTGCCTGAATCCCCAGAGGGTCCGACTGGCTTCAGGGCTCTCACTTAAAACCAGCAAAAGTGATTTCTTAACTCAGGTCTTTCTTAATAAAGATACAACAGTAAAAATTTGGTTGATCATGGCAACTCACACGGCTTGTGAAACGCTTGTAAATGGCAAACATGGTTCTAGGCACTTTGTATGTGTAATCTTTCTTTTCACCACCGTTCTAGAACCTAGAGGTAGATGTGATTACTGTCTTTTATAGTTGAAGAAATTGAGTCCTGGAAAAGTTAATCCATTTGTCTTACAGATGCTAAAGTCGAATTTCCAAAGTTATGCGACTGTAAGCACTCCACATTTACACACACATACCCTAGTGCACTGGTCTGTGTATTTGTAGGGAATGACTTGCAATTCATTTACAGGTCCATATCACTGGGGAATATCAAGGAAATACAGTTTAGCTTTAGTTTAACTGAAATTTATTGCATATCTACTCTGCAACAGGTTCTGGACTTTGCACACGGAAATACCTGGATGGATTACAAAAGATCTTGACCTCTAGGTATCTGTATCAACACCTTAAAGATGGATGGGAAAATGTATAATTTCATTCTAATACACAAAATTCAATGAGATGTTTGGGTTTTGCCCAGACTGTCTGTGACCTTCATCATGATTCCTGGGACATAAGCCCTGGGCACTTCTATGTGTTAGGGTTGAGATCATGTAAATTGTTAATGTACTGAGTACATCTAACTGTGAGAGTTGCTGTGAGGAGTGCTAGGGGCCTGATAGTGTGTACAGATGGGAATGCTCCCTGCGTCCAGCAGACCCAGAAGGAACTGATCATGGTCTTCCAACCCAGAGATTTTTTATGATTCTGTGTGTAATTTATTCAACGTATTTCAGTCTTTAAAGTTGTCTCCATTCTCGATTATTTTATCCTAGTGGCTCTGATTTATTTTTGGTTATTCCTCAAATCCATAAAATTGTTGGTAGTGGGGGACTTTCTTTGTCTTTGCCCACAATCTGAAATGTTGCTTGGAGGCCCCTCTTCCTCTTCATCCAGGTAGTGAAAAGTATTTCAAAAACTTCTTTTGCTTTTTGCCCAGAGAGGACAACTTGTACCTGAAATAGCACTCTTCAATTCTCTTAGAAGCCTCAGGTCTGCTATCTGATGTCTCCCAGGGCAGTAATTCAAGTTAAGAATTATCTTCTGTAGCCTTCCTAAGATCTTGCTAATTTACTATTTCAGGCCCATTTATCTTTGAAATTTAGGAGCAGGACTGCATACTTAAACACTCTGCTTCTTGCTTCTTTCCTCTTTGCTAAACATGAACCATTTGATTCATTGAAAAAAAAAGAGGCAAGTGTGCTTTGTATTTGCTTAGTAAATAAAATTTGAGAGAAGAGATTATTTCTTGCAGTTTTCTTTTTAAAGAAAGGGTTTTCCTTGACGTGTTTTTTGGAGTGTACATATATGTAACTTATCTCTTGCTTGAAATTGAGTTCTGACTTGATGACAATTTGACCTTGGAAAGGTCATTTAATCACTTTTTGGCCTGAGCATACCCATTTTTACAATGAGGGTCATATGAGGGGCTCTCTGGAGTTTTATTTCAGCTATAATGTCTAGTGATTCTATTGTTTGAAATTAAGAATCATTTCCTACAATTTTTTCTGAAAGCTCTAACCTACCCTGTACCAGTCTTCAGTAAGCATAGACCAAGAACAAATAAATACAAATGTGTAGCCTTACAAAATCTCAGAGTTCAAAGGGACTGCCAAGGTCACAGAGCCCAACCCCCTCTGGTGATACCTGGATACCTTCTACAACATCTCCACCATGTGGCCAACCTGTCCACAGGTGAGCACCTCTATCACACCTCACACCTCTCAAGTCAACCACGTTTTCTGTCTATTATCAAGGTTTTTTTTCTCTAATTGTTCCAAAGGCTGCTGCCTTGCACTTTCTACTAGTGTGCCTAAAGTCCACTACACATGGTTTAAGAAGCATAACTCTTTTTTTACATCACAATCCTTTAGGTACTTGAAAATGATGAAACACATATTCATATCTCTAGGACAAAGAGCCCTGTTCTTGGAAGCATTCCTGCTGCAGCGTGGTTTTGAGTGTGTTCCTAATTCTGATCACTTTCTTCTTAAATTGACCCACACTGTCAATGTCTGTCTAACAGGAGTGTACCACTGCACCAGGTTTGCACATATCTTTTTTGTTTGGCAAGTCTCAATTACATTTTTTTGAGTGAATTAAGGATAGCTATTATTTGGAGCACCTATCCATACCACACACAGCAAAGCCTCCCTTCTCCAGGAATCTCCATGACTGGTCTAAGATAGGTCTATGCTTTTAAAAGCACCAGGCTTGCCAGGGAGATGAGTTTCGCCCCATACCTCAATGGTGTGGTCAAACTTTATCGTAACAGTCCCCAAAGTACTCCAGGAATGAAAGCGGGAGTGGTAAGCCTGCCATACCATCTTCAGAGCAAAGTTTGTTGACCCTTGGAGGTCAGAGTAAGAGGAGGCTGGGCTGGGAAAGCCTTGGTGGACCATGAGCTACTGCCTTCACAAATAGAGCAACACAGGGAGTTTTTGACTCAGTCTTCTAAGGATCGCTGTGGGCCCCACCACATCCCAGAATGTGCTGAGTCTGAGTTCTGGTCCAGGCTTAAATCCTCAGGTGCGTCCAGGCATTGAATGTGTTATAAATGTGTTAGTGAGGCCAAGTGCCAGATAAGGAAGCAAGGTGCTTGGGTTCATAGCCATTGGCCTTGTCTAATTACATTCTCTTTTATATAGGATCCCCCATAAACAAACAAAGAGAGACCTCCTAGGGCTCCCATCAGTGACCCCTTTCAAGGCAATCTTCTCCCTCTCTAGACCACCCATCACTGAACCAGTGTCCTCCGTTGTCTCTACCACAGAGATCCCATGTGACTGTGGTCACTGCATAAGGAATTGCACAGGGTGGGTTCTGCAGTAAGGCAGGGCTGGATCTAGAGCCACTTCTAAGCCATGTAACATTATCCAATGTTTCTGTGTTTGGTTTCCTTCATAATAACTGCTACCTGGAAGAGTGGCTGAGGTTTACACACAGTACACATCAGATCATGCACGTTATATAACGCATGCCATATCTCATCAGCTTATGGTAAGCAGTCAACGAACGAATGAAAGTAAGTTCTGACCACACTTGCTTCCATTATTATTATCTCTACTATCCTTGAAGGGGCAGAAAGTGTGATCAAGACTTCGGGTGTGGAACATTCCATTATCTATCACTGGGTTAGACAATGCTTGTCTCACCAATTATCTGGACCATCAAAACTTTCAAGGGCACAAGCTGCAGAGTGTTAACATCATGCCTGGTAGCATGGATCTCCCCACCCCCTTAACACACACACACACACACACACACACACACACGCACACACAACACACACACACACAACACACACACACACACACACAAAATCTGGAACCATCACCATTCATGTCTGCCCCTGTGACCCCAGGACTTGAAATTACCTCTTTAGCTAGACATGGACCTCTGTAAAGTTTCCTTTAAAACTGCATAGAGAGTTGATATTCTTATTGGCTGATGCCCAGAATGAACAGGTTTGCTAAAATGTGGAGGTGGGGAGAAGACAGGGGATGACCCCAGCAAGGCATAGATGACAAGGAGGGGGATGTGGTCACTGATATCAGGGGCAGTTTTCACCACGCAGGGCATAAGGGAGGAGTGCAGGTGATCCTTCCTGTGGAAACAGGGTAGCTCTCTGTGGTGAGTCACCTGCCTGGGGTTCCCCCAAGTCAGAACACCCAGTGGAACCTACCAGCTCTTTATTTTATTTATTTATTTTATTTTTTTGCTGTACTGGGGTGTTCTACCTCCAAGCTACACCCCCAGCCCTATTTTTTAATTCTTTATTTTGAAACAGGGTCTCACTAAGTTTCAGAGGGTCTCACTAAGTAGCTGAGGCTGGCTGCGAATCTGCGATCCTCCTGTCTCAGCCTCTCAAGTACTAGGATTACAAGTGTGCGCCACCATGCCTGGCTCTACCATCTCTTAAAAACAGTTGTATAGGAGGGTAGCCTGGAAGTCCTGACCCCTGCCTCCAGGCCTTACTGCTGCCACTTGGTCCCTTCCTGTGGCATCCCAGATACTGGACATTCTCTGTTGGGGCCTGTTTCCTCATTTGTCACTGAATGTGTGTGTGTGTGTGTGTGTGTGTGTGTGTGTGTGGTGTGGTGTGTGTGTGTGTGTATGTTTTGAGGTGGGGTTATTTACATCTGTGATTCTGCCGTAATGTGATTCTGTACTGACAGAAGAGGAACAGAAAGTGAGACTGAAAAAGGGTCTGAGATAGAGCAACAGGACCATCATCGGTCAAGGAACCCTGACCAGGCTCTTTCCTTCCGGGTACCGGACACTGTGCTTGGGCTAAAGAATAGCAGCTGAACAAAACCACTCCAGGCTCAGCGGCAACTGTCGTTTAGACAGAGAGGCCACAGCACTGTGGAAATACATGGTAAATTCCAAGGCAGAGAGAAGCCCAAATCCTGAGCATCGCTCATTTGTCCAGTGACCGAGGGGACCTGAGAGACTGATGTAAGACTCTGGGTGACCACTCCCCTCTTTCACTCCTTTCAGGCCCTCTTCTGGTCCTAGGTGTCCCAGGTGTTGAGGTCAGGGATAGCATAAACCTTCTTCCTATGCTTTGCTTCTTCCATGTAAATTTACATCCTCTCTTGAGAGGAAAGTTTGTAGGAAGGTGTGCTAGTCACCTTTTCATTGCTGTGTCAAAGTACTTGAGGAAAAAATTTAAAGGAAAAAAATAATGATTTTGGCTCATGGTTTCCAAGGTTTCAGTCCATGATCGGCGGGCTCCATGGCTTTGGGCCCGAGGTGAGGCTGAGCATCATGAAGGAAGAGTGTGTCGGAGCAATGCTACTCACTGCATGGCAGCCAGGAAGCAGAGAAAGAGAGAGGTAGAGGAAGGGACCGGGCAGGATATAATCCCCGAAGGCCCACTCCTTTCAACTAGGCCTCACCTCTTACAATTTTCAACACCTCCCAGTAATAGTTCATTCAGTTACGAATCCCTCAGTAGATGACTCCATTGGTGATGTTAGAGCTCTTGTGACCCAGTCACTCACAAAGGGCCTCACTTCTGAGCGTTGCTGCGTTGGGGACCAAGTCCCTCGACACATGATCCTTTGGGGGGGGTATTTCAGATCCCTACCACAACATAAGAGACATCCATTTAAGTAAGAGAATTAGACATATTCCTAAAAGAAAAAAAATAATGACAATTTAGTGAGATTCTGAAATTTCTAGAAATTTCCAAACCCATGATTTTTATTTCTTATCTGGTTTCTCATAGCGATTAAAGAAGAAGATGATAATGGTGAAGATGATGATGATAGCAAGTAGAATCATGAGGAGGAGACTAATGCTAATAACTAAGATCCATGAAGATTTTACTATGTGCTGAGAACTCTGCATGCATTTTGTGAGAGAGTTTTATAGTTTTAAAGACAAGAAAGGTGAGACATGGGCTTGGGTACAATCACACAATTTTACACAATTTTACACAATTTTACACACGCAGATGTATCTGACTGCAGAATCTGAGCTCTTAACTGCTCCCTGTCTATGTGTGGCTTCATGGTCTTACGTTTTGGGTGTCCTGTGCTGGTCTTCAAGAGAAGCAGGAGATGGCTAGCTAGAAAGGCTGAGCTCTGCTGCAACCAAGAGAATCCCTCATGGAGAAGCTAGGGGTGGCAGCTATGAAGAAGAAAGCAAAACAAATCAAATCACTGGGGTCAGTAAGGTGAAAGTACTGCATCCTTGAGAGCAGAGTTGTGACGAAGCATCCCAGGCAAAGAGAATTAATCTAGCTGCGATAGGGCAGAGCAAAAGATAGTTATTAATTAAAAAGAGGTGAACTGGATGGCTTATCTCTATCCACTGGCCTACCCATCCCTCCAGGAAGGCAAAGAAGAAGATGCGCTTTGGAATGACTTCCCTAGTGATAGCAACCTCCTGCCAAAGGACTCCAATATCTCTTCATTGTTTGTAACTTCAGTTCCCCTAAAGAGGTATTTTCTACCCTCATCCACCCTCCATAGAATTCAGATGCTTTTTAAAAAAAATGGTTAGTCATTTTCAGTAGCAGCAAATGTTGAAAATTGCAAAGCAGCTTTCCTTCTTGCTAACTTGTCAGGAGCAGGTGAATTTGCACTGTGGAAGAAAGAGACTCCCTTTTGCCCTGCTCAAGAAAAAGGGCGACATCTTTGCAACCTCCTACTCTCTGCCTGGTTCTGTTCCACATCTTCTCTCTGGAGATTGCTTGGGAAATCTCATCATGACTTCCATTTCTTGACATCTCTTCTGAAGATTTGCTTAATGAGATTCCCGCCAAAAAATGAGGTTGAACTAGAACTTGAAGATGATTAAAACAGAGAGTTTGGGGCTCTGCAGAGGCTTTGGGGTTTTTCTTAGCTGAAATGCTATATATATATCTGCACCTTTAAGCGCCTATCTACAGAGAAAAACAGCTTCCTGCTTTCTCTGAAAAAAGGTGTTTGAGTTTGCAGGGGGGCGGGCAGTCACCCAAAATACCTGCACCCAGATCCGCACAGGTTCCTTTTAGAAGGCCATCAGCATGAATGATCTTACATGGGGGGAAATGGAATCCTTCTCCCTTCTACCACTTTCCCGCTGAGTCCTCACTCCCGCTTCCCACTCCCACAGTCTTCCACATCCTTTCTCTGAATTACTATTTTAATAAAGTAGTTACAGAGCGCAATCTCGTAGCATGAAAGCAGAATTAGTACCTTACTTTGCCCATGGCTCTTATTGAAGTCTAATGTTGAGTACCCATGCTCTCATTGGTTTTGTATAAACAGGTGCCGAGTGCAACACCCTGGGCTTGAAGAGAGGGGAAAGAACGCTCACATTCCAACACCATACTGGGGCTTCATGATTTTGGCCAACTTACTTTTGTTTCTCCATCTGTATATGGGTCCTGGGAAGATTTTAAAAGGTATATAAAGGTGTCAATAGTAATTCACTCGATAGTAAGGACTCGGTTACTTGAGCATCATCAAAATTTATTCTCCATCTTATGCACTGAGTGCTGAGTAAATATTTATTCCTGCAAACACCAAGTCATGTTTTCTGTGCATTTTTTCAGACTGTGTAATTTGCATGGGTGACAAATAAGTTCTTAAGACAGCTGATTTTTTTAATTAAAATGCCTTTTTTTTTTGCGGTACCGGGGATTGAACCCAGGGGCGTTCTACCTCCGCGCTACACCCCGGGCCCTATTTTTTTTTATACTTTATTTTGAAACCGGGTCTCACGAAGTTGCGGAGGGCCTCAATAAGTAGAGAGAGAGAGAGAGAGAGAGAGAGAGAGCGAGCTGAGGCTGGCCGTGAACCCGGATCCTCCGGTCTCTGCCTCCCAAAGTTAAAATGCCTTTTTAAAAGAAAAAAATCAATTATTGATGATGTTAACTTGGATCGCTGGGTTAAGGTGTGGCTGCCAGATTTCTCCACTGCAAAGTCACCATTCTTGCAGTTGCAATTATTAAATCACATGTAGAGAAAACATCACCAAAAAAAGGGATGAAGTGACACCATGTAACTCTACACCAACATCATGTTAGTGGCATTCTTGCCCAAAATGCACAAACTGAACTTAATCATTAGGAAATATTAGGTAACATCCAAACTGAGCAGCTGCCTACAAAATTAGTGGCTGTTATTCTTCAAAAGGGTCAGTGTTATGAAAACAGAAAGACATCCCCAAGTAAGAAGACAAAGAAATAGCATCACAATGCAATACATATGCAAATGTGTGAGAGGAAGAGGGAAAAATAAATGTGGCAAAATGTTAATAAATGGTGAACCTGTATGAAGGGTATATGAGAGAGAGAGAGAGAGAAAGAGAGTCTTCCAAACTTTCTGTAAGTTTCAAATGATTTCAAAGTACAAATTATGGAATCAACCTAGGTGTCCATCAACAGATGAATGGATTACAAAATTATGGTAAATACACACAATGGAATTCTATTCAACAATAAAGAACAAAATTATATCATCTGCAAGAAAATGGAAGAACTTGGAGAACATTATGTTCAGTGAGATTAGCCAGTCACAGAGAGTGAAAGGTCATATGTTTTCTCTAATATGTGCAAGCTAGGGAGTAATTGGGATACCAGAGGGACTCCAGGCAATGGAAGAGAAACCTCAGTGGAGCCAAGGAAGTGGTCTAAGGGAAGGGAAGGGGGAAAATTGAGGTTCATTAATGGAAATACTACCATCGACTATGTGTATATATGTGAATATACCAACGTCAATCTCAGTACTCTGTATTGGGAAGGGGGAGATGGAGAGGAGGGGGGGCACCAAGTGCTGAGTGCATGTATGTCACTGTCAACATGATCTACATTATAATGTGAGAATATAATGGACCAATAAAAGCACATTATAAAAAAGTGAAAAAAGAAAATGGGAACAAGTAAGTTAGAAACCAATACTTGAGGAGAGAGAAGGAACTAAACTGCAAAGTCAGATTTTTCCATTTCTTAAGAGCTCAAAGTAATCCACCATGGCTTCCAGGAATTTCCTTGGCTGAGATTGTGACTTTATTGCTGTGCTAATCCTCACGTGGACTATGCAATTAGGGCTTTTCTATCACAGATGGTTACTGAGGTGGAGCAGGAATCCAGAGAAGATGCAAGCACTATTAGAACTCACTCCCATAAAGTTTTGACCAAAGTTTCCTAACCAGACCCATCAAGCATCAAGTATCTACTCAAGATTCTTTGAGCATTTATTATGGTTCAGTGTCACACTAGGCTCTGGAACAGACTACAAAAATGTCACGTCTCTTTGCCTGCACGTTTATGGTTCAGATCCAAAGACAATCACATCATAAGTAGCAATAGTCCAGAGGGGTCAGTACTGTAGTAGAGATTGGCAGTAAGATGCTGTTAAGGAAACAGTAAAAAGTCATCATATGGAGATTACATTGCTGTATGAATAAAACTGTGGCAGATGTAAAGGGGCCTTTTAGACTGAGAAAAACACGGTGGTCTAAACAATCACAGTATATTTGCCTAATGTAAATCACTTGGTATTGATGGAATATAGAATGTGCTGTGGAGTGAAAGAGGAAAATGCTAGAAAAAAAGCACTTTTATCCAAGAGTTTCTTTTCCCCTCCATGCCAGAAAGTTCAGACTTATTTCAATATTCTCTTCATGATTCACTACTAGACAGCTGAGTCTCCCAAGTTTTCCAGTTGATGGTCATCAGTCACCATTTTCCTTCAATACTGAAATGAAGAGGCTCAAGCTGCCATTTATATACACTGAAAAGCCCAACTGTAATAATCTTCCTATTAACTCTGTTTGGATTTCTGTTGAAGAAGGGCACAAATATCCCCTACCCTTCTGTTGTTCCAAGTTTCTCATCTGGATTCCTGCTCTCAAGAGTTGTGACTCTTCTCTTCCTAACTTGGGTCATTCCGAAAGAGAACCCTAGCCATCTTTCTTTATTTTGATTCAAGCTTTAGAAAGAGAAGATGGAGGTTTTGTTTGTTTGTTTTTGTTTTGGGGGTGCTATGCAGAAAATCACTAGAAATGATCAGCAATGCCACCTCCTACACATACCTGAATTCATCCACTGCTTTCAACGTCCCTGGGTTTTCCTCCATAGGCACAGGCACCACTGCCCTCACTTGGATTTCTACAGCAAACTCCCAACAAGGTTCCTGCATTTGCTTTCATTCTCTACAACCTAGTTTTCAAGGAGGGATTGAAGCATACTTTAAAATATATAAATATGACCTTGGTACACATGTCCAGTAAGTACCCTCAGTGGCTTCTCAAAACATGTAGAACAAAGCATGTGTGCCGATTTTATTCTACATGTAGAATATAAGGCCAAAGGCAGTAACCATGATGTATAAGATGCTGTACTCTTATCCCCTTCTTGCTGCATCTTGAGCCTTTCCTTCTGTGACTTTATCTTCACTGTGCAGAAGTTTTATTCCTGCTTTTAACATTTCCATCGCTCTCCCACCCCATGGCCTTTGTGTTGGCTGTTACTTCTGGCAGGGATGAACTTTCCCCAGGCTTTTTCATGACTGTGGTTGAGGTTCTAACTCAGATGTTACCAAGCCATCATCACCCTGACCCTCTGTCACTTACTGTTATGTGTAATGAGCTGATTAATCTCTTTAATTATTTTAACAGTGTAATGCAGAATCTAGAATGCAGACGTTTTGAGAGCAAAAAACATTGCCTTGTCCACTGTCATATCCCTCCAAGTTTAGAACTGTGCCCAGCACCCACAGGAGCACAACAGGTTTTCATTGAGTGCTTTTGACCAAAAAGCACTAATCTGGTCTATATAAAAGTTAAGCATACCATGTTATAATATAAACAAATTTAAATTATTCTGAATATCTAAACTTATATATGGATTTTATGAAGGCAAGGGACACTGGAAAAAAATACATGAAAGATACTTCACATATACAAATTTATTATCTGTAGCCACTGCACTGTATGTCCAAAGTACAACAGAAAGCTCTATATATATTCCAAAGGTTGTCATTTCCCTGTTGAGCTTGAAAGGCCTTCTGAGAGTCTACAGGCAAATAACTCAGCGCTGCCCAAACTACTCCAATGTAGGTCAAATGCAACCCATTCCATGCCTGGACAGAAGAGCAAACGACACCATCCCCCAGAGAACCATCACATCCTTACTATCGATAAGAATATACCGGATGCTGCAGGGCAGGGTCAGCTTACTATGGTCCAAAGGGAGATCCACATCATCATCTAAAAACTTTGTGAAGATAAGGCCACTTGAATTAATGCATGAATGATACTTCACATACACAAATTTATTATCTTTGGCTACTACACCAAATGTCTAAAATAAAACATGAAGTCTTCAAGCTTGGGAATACATAAATGAAACAAAAATAGAAAAGTTCATGATGTGAAAATGTTAGTGAAGTTCAAATGATTGTCTTTATAAAGCTTTTGGGAACACAGTCACACCTATTTGTTTACACTTCACCTATGGCTTCTTTCTCTACAATGGCAGAGGTGAATAGTTGCAATAGAAACCATATGACTTAGAGGATTGATATAGTTACTATTGGGCCTTTTACAGAAAAAAATAATAATTGCAGACCACTGCCATGGAGAATGCAGAACTGAGAAGTGTGACTATCTTTGAGTCTGGCTTTCAAGCTCTGTTGCTATTTTAAAGATATTGTATAATCTGCCAAAGTCTCATCTCTATAATTTTTTCTCACTAATGATTCTCAAATCTTTCTGCAGGTCTTTTTTAACTCTAATGAGAGTTTATGCCTATATGTAAGTGTGCACTTAAAATCAGAAAGTGTACTTCATGAAGTGTACATGTTTGTGTGTGTATGTTTTTTGCATTGCTTGTATCCCATACTCAGAACTCTGTATGTGTAGATTTATACTGACTAATGAAATTAAATGCCAAAGGCTACCATTTCACATGTGCATGAATAATCATATTCTTTGATAATCGAGCATGGACAAAATTACTCAATATAGGATGAAAAATTAAACTATCAAAGCCATTTTGGTTTTTAATAAATAACCAGATGCCAATGTTATTTACTGTGATACCTGCTGTTTATTTTCATAGATAATTTCTTAAGTAAGTAAGCCTGGGTAAGGCCTGTTTTTCCTTTTGAGTATGACCGCACACATAACTCTTATTTCTATTTTATTCTTGTGATACTAGCTTTTAGGCACTCAGAGAAGTAAAAGCAGTTTTATTTCTGCGCCAAGTTTAACAGGTTTAGTGGAATCATGGCCTTACACTTATGTGTCCTCGTGGGCTTACCCTTACGTATTCTCTTTATTAAGATGATAGCTTTGTCAAATTTCACAGAATTCTTCCAAACATAGGGCAAGTTTCTTATTTCAGTAAGCTCGCAGTAGAAAGCCAGTGTAGCTCTGTGAAATGACTCAGAAGCCAAATCACTCTGAAAAGATCTGCTCCCCTAATGTGTGTGGGATGAGGGCTAATGATCTGCGCATTCCATCACAGGAACCCTGAGATCTCCCAAGTGAGGGAGGAAGGAGCTCCAGATGGGAAGCAGGACACTGCCCTCACTCCTGCGTGGCTACTCACCCCCACTAGAAACTTGTCAACCATATTTAATTTCTTGATCTTGAATGTCTCTACTTTGAAAATTAAAGGGTTAGTTTAAATCCAGCTCTCATGCGTTTTAAGGCAGTGGACTCTTTGATGAAGTGAAATCCCTGGTGCACACCAAAAAATGAAGCTAACAGGAGTGGAGCAGACCCTCCTGTGACCCTGGACTCTACAGCCCCTGTTGAGAGCTGAGTCCTCTGATCAATAGCAGGATGACCGCAGGGTTCTTTACCAAGTTGCTTTTATCTGCCCCAAAGAACCTGTGATTCTGTGGATAGGTTTCTACACTCATTGCCTGCATGTGCATTAATGCGTTGATTTACTGAAAAATAATATTTTCTGAAATTATCAAGGATTTCTGTTTCTGTAATGTCTTCACTATTTATATGCTAGGCACATCCTGTGGACAGAGATGGAGGCTCAGTCATCTCAACCCCATGCACTGACGATGGGAGATGCAGTAATTACTGGAGGGATTCTGTGTGTTCCAGTTGTGCGGTTCACTCTGTACTTTCATGCCTGTCTCCCCTATTATACTTGAGTTCTGCAATGGAAGGGTCTATATCTTAATCATATTCTTTTCCTAGTGCCTTGTCCCATGCTTAGCAATAGAAAATGCCCTGAAGTTTTCCAATAAATGAATGCACAAATAAGTGGTTTTAAATTTGTTATACTGATTATCAAACAGGCACATGACAGGTTAGGGGTTATCTAAGAAGTCTGGGAGTAAAACCTATTCATTGGATAATCAAGGATTAAAATCATCCTTCAGTGTCACAAGCTGTGAGATGTCTTTTTTTCTGTGGTACTGGGGATTGAACCCAGGGGCATTCTACCTCTGAGCTACACCCCCAGCCCTATTTTTTTATTCTTTATTTTTTATGTTCATTTATTGGTGCATTGTAATTATACATTTTGATATATGTCAGAGTATCAACAGAAACAGGGTCTCACTAAGTTGTGGAGGGCCTCACTAAGTAGCTGAGGCTGGCCGTGAACCCAGATCCTTCTGTCTCAGCCTCATAAGTACTGGGATTACAAGTGTGTGCCACCACACCCAGCACAAGCTGTGAGATCTCTGAACTAGAAGTCTCATTTCTGCATTAATTCCACTTGTCATCATGTGTGTCTATCTATAAATCTTAGTGCCAGAGAGACAAACTGCACAGTTTCTAAATTTTCTGTCAATGCTGATATTCTATGAGGCTATGATTAAGTTGACTCAGAAAATGACCCATTACTGTTTTCCTAAAAATTTATTCAAGTAATTACTTTAAATTTTCACTTCCTACATTCTATCATTCATAAACTCCAAGAATTCTCCCCAGTGCAGCTCCCCCAAGACCTTTGAGTAACGGACCTCACATGATCTCAGACATTGACACATTGACCCCTTCTTCTGCACCAATCAGACATGGCCTCTACCTTGCTATGTGCACCTGTATTTTCCTGGCCTGGGAGGCTCAGCGACAGAGGGCCACATGAAAATGATGACACCTGATGATCACTGTGACTTTAAACGATTGGTGGAGTCCTCCCTTGCATCTGCCATCAATGTGGGAGACTTGTAGGACTGTAGAAACTTCTAGGATTGTATTAAAGCAAATGTGCTAGACAGATGATAACAGTCATAGTTGTTTGGGGACACACAGCTAAAGCCTCTAATGTGACAGCATCACTTATTTCACACCAAACCCCAAATGGGCAAGGGAATGGAAGGTTTTTCTTTTTTTTTTTTTGCGGTACCGGGGATTGAACCCAGGGGCGTTCTACCTCCGTGCTACACCCCCAGCCCTATTTTTTATACTTTATTTTGAAACTGGGTCTCACGAAGTTGCGGAGGGCCTCACTAAGTAGAGAGAGAATGAGACAGGGAGAGAGAGAGAGAGAGCTGAGGCTGGCCACGAACCCGGATCCTCCGGTCTCCGCCTCCCAAAGTACTGGGATTACAAGCGTGTGCCACCACGCCTGGTGTTTTTCATTTTTTATAAGCCACCTAATGTTATTTCTGAGCCCCAAACCTTTTGGGTAGGAAGAAAAACTTGCCAGCTCATGACACATCAGTTTTGTGCAATATAACTGGGACTCTTAAACAGTTTAAAAGACTATTTGGGGGGTAACTGTCAACATTCCCTATTTCTTTCCACTCCCCTTTCTTCTCTCCAGGGTAGCACCCAGGTATATCAGAGAACTTTCTCTACTTTTCTGAAGGATCCCTGTGCAGGTCCTCTCCAG
This sequence comes from Glis glis, assembly GCA_004027185.1. Taxonomy (NCBI): domain Eukaryota; kingdom Metazoa; phylum Chordata; class Mammalia; order Rodentia; family Gliridae; genus Glis; species Glis glis. The sequence goes on along the minus strand of PVJS01002352.1, from coordinate 58,281 downwards.
TGCTTGCTGGCCTTCATAGAGATGGTACCTCTTTCCTGGGAGTCATTATTTGCTTGGCTTGCATTCACTACAAAATATTCTGGTATACTTCATTTTTCTTGGTCAGTATCCCAGCTTAATTTAATTCCTGGCTCTGCAATCCTGATTAAGCTATTTGTCCTATCAGTTTTTTTTTTTCTTCTCTAAGATGGAGATTGTTTTGAGGGCTCAATAAGATAAGACATGTTCGGTGTTTGGCAAGTATTGAGCACTAAATAAATCTTAACTACTACTATTATCATTGAAATTGCACACTAGGCAGAGCCAATAACAAATTTAAAGGCACAGAGGGATAGGGCAGCTTGCTGGCTACTATTGTTAATTTTAGTTGAGAATCTAGGTCTTCCAGTCTCAAAGTTGGTGTCAAACACAGTAGGCTGCATGACTTTAAGCACATGAAAAGATCATCAACCTAGTACAATTCTCAGGCTTTTCTAACTTCAGACCTTAAAACCAATAACCAGACGGTTATTGATAAGCGATCAAGCCAATACATTTTTGAGAAACTCAAGGGAGAAGTCACTTTCATCTTTACTCCGTTTGGCTTTCAATCATTTCTTTGCAGATATTGAGAGCTGACACTAATTTCATAGCACTCAAGTGTGAGAAAGATCATTCCAATACTGACTGTTAAAAGAAACCCGGCTGTTGGGCCATTGTACTTTCTAAATCAATCATTCCTAATATGTATATATCCGCATTGCTGGTTTCATTGGCCAATAAGTGTAGAGTCCCTTGCTAGGAGCTCTGCAGCCCTCCTGCTCACTTACTCATTCCACACACAAGGATATCACATATTTGGTTTTGAAAGACCTTGGCCTTTACTCTGATTAGACCTCCTCAAACAGTCATTCCATTTCCTGTGGGGATTTCATGAACCTAGCAATACACCGCCAATAATAACTTTAATCTTTCAGCCACCATTTAGTATCACTTATAATGTAGATGGGCTTTGTGTCATGAGTTGACAATGCATGATTAGGAAACACAACTATTGATGCTTGCGTTGACTGTTGGGGGCAGAGACAATTGATCATTCGGTTCAAATGATGGTGGGAAAAGGTGTCCTGTGTACTCTCTGGGTCATTCCCCTCCAGCTGTTGTCCTACTTTTCCTCTTTCCTCACTTCATTTAAAGAGGTTTCTTATATGATTCTCTATTTCCTTACCTCCCACTCCAACCTGATTTTCAGTCATCACTTCTGAGCAGTGATTGTCCCATAGACTATAGTGATACCTAAACCACAAATTCCACTCAGTCTTCAGACTTACCATCTTTATTGACCTTTGAGCCCTGTTGACGACTGCATTCTCAAGACAATCCTCCTTTGACTTTCCTGATGCAATATCCTTCTGTTTCCACCTCTGCCAGTTGTTGCTGCTCTAAATTCATACACAGGGTTCCTCATGAATCTCTTGTCATCTCTGGCTAGGGCCTCTCCCTTGGTCATATTTCCTGTGTCTATGGACTCATCAACACCTCCAAGACTGTGACTTCCAGACTGACATTTCCAACTTAAATCTTTTCTCCAGGCTCTAGACCTCCACTTGCATATCCAGTTACTGATGTGACATTTCTGTCTGGATGTTTCACAGGTAAATGCAGCCCAGTATGCCCCAAACTGATCTCATCTCTTTTCCCGGAAGATGTGCTACATCTCCAGTGATTTTCTCAGTAGGTGTCATAGCCAGTCACCCATCTGCTCATGGCTGTTTCACAGTTACTTTGAACATCTCTCTCATCTTCAGATGCACACCCAATTGATGTGCAAATCTTGGCAAGCTCTCCTCTAGGTATTTTCCAAATCCAGTCACGTATTTACACCTTTTCTGCCACAACTCTAACCCAAGATGTCAAGGAATCTGCAGAAACTTCTAATCATCTGCTCTTTCCCTTTTCCTCCTATTCTCCTGACAAGAGTGATGTTTTAAATGCTGGAGACCCTGTAACTCCCCTGCATTTCAACAATATCCTATTATTGTATTTTAATAAATATAAATATATATATACATACATATATGTGTGTGTATATATATCTATATTTATTGATATATATTGTGGTTCTGGGGATTGAACTCAGGGGCATTCTATCTCCAAGGTACATCCCCAGCCCTTTTTATTTTTTTTGTTTTATTTTATCCAGTAGAGTAGAACTACCTGATAGGTAGTTTTACTACCTATCTCACTAAGTTGCTGAAAGTCTCACTAAATTTCTGAGGCTGACCTCAAACCTGCAATACTCCTGTCTCAGCCTCCCAAGTACTGGGATTACAGGCATACCCCCAGTTTCTATTAATCTTAAATTATAGAGCAGCTTTGCTAAGGCTTAGGAATAGTCTTTTGTTTCTTTCCTTCCTTCATTCCTTCCTTCCTCTTTTATACTGGGGATTGAACCCAGAGACATTTTATGTCTGAACTACACCCTCTGCCCTATTTTATTTTTTATTTTGAAACAGGGTCTCACTAAGTTGCTGAGAGCCTCCCTATATTGCTGAGGCTGGCCTTGAATCTGTGGTCTTCCTGTCTCAGCCTCCCAAGTACTGGGATTACAGGAGTGTACCACCAGGCCTGGCTTGACTCAGTTTCTTTCTAATATCCCAATCCCATCTCCTGGCACTTTTCTCCTCCCTCCTGTCCTCTCAGTCATTTGGGTCCTCATTCTCCCACAGTACTTGAGGTTCATCACCCTCTGCATCCCCCTCCATCTACTCTTACTCATCCATCATGTCTTGACCCAAATACGGTTTCTTCAGTGAAGCTTCTCCTCACAGACCAGGTCAGAACCTTGGTTTATGTACTCTCATTTTGTGGTATATTCACAGCAATTATAACCAGATGGTGATTCATATGCTGTGTTTATATTCTGTTCCTCTGCCACAGGGATCCATCTGCATTGCCCATTTTTCTATCTTCATCGCTACAACAATGTAATGCTTTTCTGTTGAATAAATGAATGAGTTAGCCTTGTAGCTTCTGCTGAAATGCTGTACACTTCTAACAGGAAACTTAGTGTTTTCCCCCAAGTTACCTCACCTCTGTATCTTCATAATGTGGGGTGAATAATGCCTATCGGGTAGTTTTACTCTACTGGGTAAATGTATATCACAAGCATTAACATACAAAATTCTCTAGAAACACATGTTCAGAGAATGTTACATCAATGAATGGATGTAAGAAAACGCACACGGGGTGCATACACACAGTATAATTCTACTCAGCCATAAAGAAGAACAAAATTATCTCATTTACAGGAAAATGGATGGAATTATGTTGAATATTATGTTGAGATCAACCCATATCAGAAAGTCAAGGATCCTAGTTTGCTCCCATATGTGGAAGCTTGAGAGAAAACAGGAAACAAAAGGGATTTTGAATAATGTGGAAAAAGACCAGTAGAATAGTGGAAAGGGATTGGGGGAGGGTTGGGGAGGAGAAAAAAGAGAATTAAGGAAGAAAACAGTTTAAATTATACTATGGCAATATGTGAAGGTATGATTATCAATTTCACTGGCATGCACGGGGAGGGAGGAGTCAGGAAAGCAGAGTGGGGTGCAGAGGGGAGTACACCAAGAGCTGTGTGCATCCATGTTCGTATCACCTTGAACCTCACTATAATGTATAATTACAATGCACTAATACAAATATACTTTTACAAAGAAAATGCACATAGGGAAAGCTTGGCTTGGCACTTTGTGGAGTGATGACACTCCACATATCATTTTCTAAAAGGAGAACTTAGTGAAACCCTGTTTCAAAATAAAAAAATGAAAAAAGGGCTGGGGGTGTAGCTCAGAGGTAAAATGACCCTGGGTTCAATCCCCAGAACCAAAATAAATAAATAAAGAAAGAAAGAAAGAAAGAAAATAAAGAAATAAAATAAAGAAATAAATGTGTGCATGTATGATGTTCATACCCTGACATATATCAAAATGTATAATTACAATGCACCAATAAATGAACATAAAGTTAAAAAAAACAGTTGCAAAAAAAACAGAAATAAAGAAATGAAGAAAAGAAATAAAGGAAGGAAGGAAGGAAGGAAAGAAGGGAGGGAGGGAGGAAGGAAGGAAGAAGGAAGGAAGGAAGGAAGGAAGGAAGGAAGGAAGGAAGGAAGGAAGAAAGAAAGAAAGAAAGAGAGAGAAAGAAAGAAAGAAAGAGAAAGAAGGAACCATGGTACAAAGTAGGCAACCTCATCGTCAAGAATCGAACAATGGCTAATTTTAATATGTTCCTAGTTGAGGAGTAGCGCATTTACTAGTGATGTACCCAAGGGGGAAGCCCAGCATGCTTTCTCAACCCTCTAACCCTAGTTGACTGAGTCAGTTTCACTAACTGTTTTCTGAGATCCAGAAATAGAATGGAGTACTGGGTCTATACCGGAACCATCCCAGCATACTCAGAACTATCGCTCACTATCACAGCATTTATCTAGAGAGCCAAAATACAACTTCAACACCACTTTTATTGCATTATTTCACCTAAAATAATTTTCCTTTTCCGAGACGGTGGTGAGGCCCCACAGAAGAATGCTAGAGCAGGCTAACCTCAGCACATCTGCTGCTCTTCCTCATACGCCCACAGAAGAGAGGGCCAGGTGTCTTTCTAGGAAATAGAATTTTCTGAATTGTTCTCTTGTTGTGCATGACATGATGGTGGCAATAGCCACACATAATTTGAAGAAAGCAGCCTATAAATAACCATCACCTACCTACTACAAACCCATAACACAAACTGGTAAGAAATCTCCTTCCTTTTACCAATTCTCATCCCCGTTCCTTGCCATTTCTCTCTTTAAAATTTACTGGTGTTATGGGCTAGAGGTGTAGATCAGGGATAGAGCACTTGGCTAGTATGCTCGAGGCCTGGGTTTGGTCCCCAGTTGCACAAAAAATAAGGTGTTTTTTTTTTTGCAGTACCGGGGATTGAACGCAGGGGCGTTCTACCTCCGAGCTACACCCCCGGCCCTATTTTTTATACTTTATTTTGAAACCAGGTCTCACGAAGTTGCGGAGGGCCTCACTAAGTAGCTGAGGCTGGCTGCGAACCTGGATCCTCCAGTCTCAGCCTCCCAAGTACTGGGATTACAAGCGTGCGCCACCACGCCTGGCAATAAGGTGGTTTTATATACGAATGCATTAACAAACATTCTCACCACTCTCCATTTTTACCCTGAGCCAGTCAGCAGATTATTGCGTTTGAATTTCATTGTGATGAACATAAGAGTCAATGTAGAACAGGACCTGTGAGGTGGGGCTTTCGAGTCACACGGACCTCTTTTCAACCTAGTGGCATTTTACAGGCAGTGTGATCTTGGACAACTCGCTTGAGGACTCAGTTTCTCTTCTATGCACCGAGTATAAACAGTAATACTGCTGGTGTTGTTAGATGTTTTCCACCTCATCAAGGAAGCACATAACAAGTGCTCAGTAAACATTAACTATTTACTTTCCAATTATTTTGCTTTTGATAGTTCTCTAATTAACAAGGTCTTAAAAAGCAATGAGATTTAAATTCTTTAAGCAGTCATTTATTGATCTAATGTTCTGTCTCCTCTGCTGTTTTTCCCACCTGCTCCCTATGTCACAGAAAACGTGGAGATGGAAATATCCCAGAAAAGCCTAATTGCAGAGGGCATCCAGACCTAGGGGAAGTAGAGCTCGTTTCGTCAATTTATTTCTAATTCTCAGGTTTGATCGCTCTGTTTTTAAGCAGCATTCATGCAGAAACCATTACTGAACATTTATCATAGGAGGCCCTGTTACAGGTTAAATTTTGTCCTCCCCGAATTCGTATGTTAAAGTCCTGGCTGCCAGCCTCAGGATGTGTCCTTATTTGGAAACCGGGTCATTGCATATGCAGTTAGTTTAAAATGAGGCCATTAGGGAAGGCTCTCATCCAGTACAACTAGGTGTCCTTATATAAAGGAGGAAATTCAGACACAGAGGCCCAAGCACTGGGAGAATACCATGTGTAGACACAGGCAGAGGAATGCCAGACATCGCCAGCAACCACAAGAAACTATGGGGGATGCTGGGAACAGATTTTCCTTCACAGTCCTCAGAAGGAACCAACGCTTGCTGACACCTTGATCTTGTACATCTAACACACAGACCTGTGAGACAACAAATTCCTGTTGTTTAAGCCACTCAGTTTGCGGTTCTTTGCTATGGCGGTCCTCACAAACTAATACAGGCCAAATGTATTACATGGCAAAAGAATTGCTCATGAGATAAATGTGGTGAAGTTATTCAAAGGGGTTTAGCCTAGCGAGCAAAACACATTCCACTTCCCCAGTACTTAACACTTAATGTATCTTGGGATGGCTAGTTGCAGATTTTCATTCCTTCTCTTGCCTGCTAACTACCACAACATATTTTCTCTATCTCTTTTAATGCTCTAACTGGAAGTGTGTGTATTGCTTTTTTAGGGTGAGTATATATATACCATATATATACATATAGTATATATATACATATATACACATATATAGTGTATATATATAGCATATATATACAATATATATTAATCACTTTTATCTCTACACAATATTCTTGCAACAGGGAAGAGCCAGCATTATGCAGGAAGAAAAGAAAGGCTGAATAAGAGTAGAGAAGAAGCAGCTCCCCTTCCTGTGACATCCATAAAGTTGGATCTCAGTGTCTTCCCCGGAGTATGTAGTATCAGTCATCACTCTCAAGTTCTCCATCCCTACAGTACTCCGGGTGTTGGAAAGTTGCTTCTAATTTTGAATTAAAAATTATCTCCCTGAAACTCTAAAACTAGAGCAATGCAGACTAACACCTTCCAGCCCTTCAGATAATTGAAAATTGATACTAAATGTCCCCAGAGACTTCTCACTTCTGGAGACTGAACCAGATTCAGGACTGAGGTGGCTTCTGGCTCAGTGTACACTGAACAAAAGTCCAAAAATAGGCAAAAGCCTCTCATGGACAGTCATTGCATTTTCAGGGTGCATCCTCTAGTAGGCGCTGTTTCCACCGTAGCGAAAGGAACCTGGACCTGATTCAGATGAAGTGATTTGTCTGAGTTTACACAATTGAGAAGTGGCAGACGTAGGATTTATGGGCTGGTTTGATAATAACTCAGATTCTGCTTCTACAGAATCAAAGTCAACGTTTTCAAATGGTGAGTCTGATTTTCTCTCTCATTCTGGTGTCAAATCTTCTATGATGCTGGTTCACGACTGTGTTGCAATACAACGGAGTTGTACCCTGCCCAAACAAGGTCTATTCAACCAGCACAGGCGCCAGCTGGCACGTGGCTCTGGGTGCCAATAATGCCAGGCAAAACAGCCTTCCTGGGCAGCTGTTGCCTTGTCCAGCTGAGCAGCTAGCAGAAATAGTGTCACCAACTACTTCTGCTTCTCATTTTGCAAGTTGAGTCTCAGAGCAATGAAACTCATAAGTGATGTTGCCTCTCAAATAGGGGCCAGGCCTACACAGCTGTCAAGAATTGCCCCTGTATTAGGTAGTAGGAAAAAGTAGCTTTCACAGTGCAGTGTCTGAGTTTCACTCTTGATCTGTCATTAACTTGCCGTGTAAGCTTAGGCTAGATGCTTGGATTTTAAGGGCCTAATGACATTATTTAGAAAAACCCTTCACAGTCTCATTTGACAATAAAATGTGTTTGCTTAAAAAATAATTTCAAACATACAAGGTACAATAAAAGGTAAGAATTTTAGGTACTGGCTTTCACAGCTAAGAACAATTATTTGAATGATAGAAGCAAAAGTATAGCATTTGGGTAAAATCACAAAGAAAGAACCCCACAAATTCAACAGAGTAGGTTAGAGGACAGAGATTGGCACATCCCCACCACTATATTACATTAAACAGAAGAGTGATGCATTTCTATGAATTCTATTTGCCATTAATTCTGTGGGTATTTTCAGAATGGTTCCATTTTTTTTCATTTTGACTTTCGTTTGTTTTTCTGATTGTTCATTCATCTTCAACTCTTAAGTCAAATCATTTCTTTATAAACTCTATTGGGATAGGAGTGTTGTCATTACTAAGAATAAATACGAAATAAATACGATGCAACTCTATGGTGAATCAGCCATTGTTTTTTTTTTTTTCATGAAGCAGTAGATTGTGAAAGATTATGGGTAATACTTCTGACTCAACATTGTTAGAAATTGTGATTCCATTTTATGCTACAAGCATAAAAGGTTAACACTCAATGGAACCCACTAAATTATATAATGTAAAACTCTCATTATAAGGAAAACTCATATTTAGAGAGGCAATATGGAAAAAGAGAATGGACATTTATGAAGCATCTTAGGTCTTTTTGCTTCTTAAAACTAAATGTGATTTTTAAACTTTTATTTTCCCTTTGGAATTTGTCCATTTCCCTCTTATGATACTCATATTTCTGTGAGTATGGATGATCTTCTATGCAAGCATGGTAGAAAATCTTTATTTTCTTTTTTTTAATTTTTTTGCAGTACCAGGGATTGAACGCAGGGGCTTTCTACCTCCGCGCTACGCCCCCGGCCCTATTTTTTTTTTTAATACTTTATTTTGAAACCGGGTCTCACGAAGTTGCGGAGGGCCTCACTAAGTAGAGAGAGACAGACAGACAGGGAGGGAGAGAGAGAGAGAGAGAACGCTCGCGCGCGCATGCGCGAGCTGAGGCTGGCTGCTAACCCGGATCCTCCGGTCTCCACCTCCCAAAGTACTGGGATTACAAGTGTGTGCCACCACGCCCGGCGAAAATCTTTATATTTAAAGACTGGATTTGTGATAATTCAGGCTGGGAGTAAGAGGTCTCTCATTAAGACACTGGAGTCAGCATTGACTCATACACCATGAACCAATGTGAGACCCAGAAGAGTTATTTTTTTTAAACACTACTAGATGACTGATAAGACAAATGATACACCAAGATCCTTCAGAATAAGTCCTTTGACTTAATTCAGCAAGCATTTATTTGTTCTTATGGCCTCACCTATAACCTAATGAGGAGATACAGGTCATCAACACTAGACATGAGTTGTAATTGTACCTTAATATTATGCATCCTGTTCTAGAATTAAATTAACCATTAGTCCAAGATTATTAAAATGGACAAGATGGGATGATATTTCTGTGAAAGAGAGACCATTCTTTTGTTTATTTTTAAGTTAACATTGTAACTATATACGAAGTTGATATTGGATACACATCAGAAATAGAATTTGGTTTTCGCTGTTTTCTGTTTTCTTGACTACCATCCATCAGCCCCCCTACACAGTGATGTCCAGATCAACCACATCCCTTTAAGGATGTGCCTGTCTTTGCCCCTGCATGGCCTAGTCTCTAGCAGATGCAATTGGAGGGCAGCTGAAAAGCCACCTATCTTTTAAAATGTCGATCTTTGGTATCCATGTTGGGAATTCCACATGGTCACCTCAGCTTCAGTAACTGATTCCTGAGGAGGACTCATGGGAATCAGCTTTTATTTGCTAAGATTTATTGCATAAAAAGGATATAAAGAAAAATTTGCAAAGGGGAAGGCACATGGGAGAAATCCAGAAGAAATCAGCAGTCAGAGCAAACTGGACACAGACTGAGTCACGTGGAAACACTTCATCCCCTGGCAATGAGATGTGACAACACTTACGATATGTTGTCTACCAAGGAAGTCTGATAGCGATCCAGTGTCTAGGCTTTTTATTTTATTTTATTCTATTTTATTTATTTATTTATTTTGCGGTACCGGGGATTGAACCCAGGGACGTTCTACCTCTGAGCTACACCCCTGGCCCTATTTTTTATACTTTATTTTGAAACCGGGTCTCATGAAGTTGCGGAGGGCCTCACTAAATAGCTGAGGCTGGCCGCGAACCCGGATCCTCCGGTCTCCGCCTCCCAAGTACTGGGATTACCAGCGTGCGCCACCACGCCCAGCTTGGTGTCTAGGCTTTTTAGTAGGGGCCAGTCACTTAAGCACCTTCTGCTTAGCACATACCAAAATTCCAAGCTCCCTAAAAAAAAATAAGCAGTGTTCAGAATAAGCTATAATGTTTGCAAAGGTTAGACACATTGAATCCCCTCTTAGTAAAAGAGGGACCCTCCTGAAATCTGTGTACCTAGATACCAGCCAAAGGTCAAATTTGTCCCAAGGATAGTGGCCTCAGGCCTGCTGCGCTAATTCTTTTCTGTATATTATCCTTCAACACTGGCATCATTTGCTTGGTGTTTTACCTCTCACTGTTGGCCGAGGAGCGCACCTGACCTATCAGCCACAGGTAAGGATTCAATGATGCATGAAAATATGTTTCAACTTTCTTACAACACTTTTCAATACCTACTGTGTGTCATTAAGCCCTGGAGAAGATAACAACATAAAGTTACATCCTCTGCTACCAACAAGCTTTCGGCCAAGTGAGAGGTTATTAACTTGTGTTAGTAAGTATAACACAAGTTCAGTAAACCAAATATTTTAGAACTGGAAGAAAAAAGGAGAAAGATCACTTTTAAATGTGGAGGGGTAGTAAAGAAGAGAAGTGAGCAGGCAATGTTTAAACTAGGTCTTGGTAGAAAGCACAAAATTTACAAACCCAGTTTTATCTATCTTCACATCCTTCATTTTCAGGCCTTAAATGGGAGCATCCTGAGATGAAGAAGTTGAAGAAGACAAAGAAGAAGGAAGCGGAGCAGAAGAGGGTGATGGTGGATGGTTTAATTCTGTTCCTCACTTTATTTGCTCTATTTTGGAAGATATTTTAATAAGGACTAAATGTCCAACAATCAGACCATCAGAAAGGAAGATATAGACATAGTGTGGGTTCTAGTTCTCAAAAACTTTATGGAAGCAGCATTAGGTTGCAGAAATAAACCTGATAAAGAATCAGGGAGTGTGTCCATCATCTATGTAGGTCTCTCATCTCCAAGACTTCTAGCAATTATTAAATATAATCCATGCTTCTTAATGTGAAAACATGCTATTATTTGAACTCATTCTTGAATGAATAAGAATATATACCATGTGGGTTCGTATTGCTATGTAACTAAACACCTAGAAAGCTAATGGTTTAAAACAACAGCCAACTATTGTTTAGTTCATGATTCTGTGGGTTAGGAGGATGGTCCTTCTGGCCTATATTGGTTTAGATGATCTCTATTGGACTTGCTCATGCATCCTCCGTCAGCTGGGGAGTCACCTGGGGGTTTGATGATCTGGGATGGCCTCACTCATATGCGCAGGAGTTGGCAGACTATTCCTAGAGCAGTAGGGGCAGCTGAGCCTCAGTATCTTATCGTTCAGCTGGCTACCAAGGTCTTGTTCTCATGCTTTCTAAGTGTGCAAAAAGGGAAGTTGCATATGGTACAGCTAGAGGATCCAGGCTACTAAAGGAGTGTTCCAAAGCATTATTCCCCAAAACTTTTCTGAACTATTTCCCACATCTTTGTATAAGGTCCATATTTCTTACCTTGATATGCAATATCATATAATATACATGTTCTCACTTTGATATGTAATGCTAATGCATATACAAGTTCTGTGTAACTCTCGGTGTTTCTAACACTCCCATCCTTCCCAATTTAGACCTTTTTGGAGAGCTGAATTGCACTACGTCTGTATTCCAAATAGTGCATTACCCCTCCCATAGAGTTTTCTCTCTCCATCTCTTTTCAAATATTCTTTCTCCTGACCTCCTCTTCCAGAAACTCTGTCACCTTTTAAGACCCAGGGAAAATGCAAACACTATACATATTCTTGTCTTGTTTTGCAATGCTTGTATGATCTTCCCATTTGGTATCTTAGTCACAATGTACACTAATCATATTACTCTAAGTGTATACTTCCAGTACAGTAGGTAGACTATACACATGCTAGAAGGTAAATATATTTCCATAAAGAATGTAAAGACATGGAATGTAGAAATTCCTTCTAGTTTACACCCTCTGTAGTGCCTAGAACAATTTTCAAAACATATTTTGCAAAGAAAACATAAGATGTTTGCTGACTTGGAAACTCAGATTTCCTAAGAGAGCATTTTCTTCATGTTTTTGAATGGAACTTGTGTACCATGTCTTTCCCCGTAAGGGTCTTTGACTATATTTTCAATAATAACATAAAAATGGGACTGAAGATAACATTTTCCATCCCTCCTTCAAAAACAGAGCTTCAGGGCTCTTTGTGAAAGAAGGTAGGAGGTGAAGCAAAATCGTTTGTGCAGAGTTATGAAGGTGCTGTCCCATTTCCCTGAAACCTCAGAACTGACTCACTCCTGCAACAGATCTGTGGGCCAAAGATCCGCCCATGCCTACCTCCCTGGTAGTCTCTGCCTAGTGGACTAATAGCAGTACTTGTCTTTGCTGATTTCCTTATTTGACAACTATGAAGAGCCTCACTGCTAGCTGAAAGATGTGGCCGCTAGTAGTATGCAAAGACTGGTTCCACTCCCCATTCTTGGGCTCCAGCTGAAGTTGTTGCCCCTACTCTTAGCCCTTTCCTGCACTGGGGAATTGGTAGGGAATGGCCTCAGACACTCTAACAGCCGGAGAGAGAAGATGGAGCCCCTGAATCACACACACACATACACATGCACACAAATATACACATGCACACATGCACACACACTGCAAACAAAATCAAGCATACTTTTTAATTCTTACAAAAATTTTAAATATATTTTGAAAATACAGGAACTATTAAAAATAAAATTCATGCTCCTACACATCATAGTTTACAAATACTAATATATTGTCAAGTTTGCTTTAAAATTTGACTTACAAAAAAAAGGAAAACAACAAACTTCCAAGATCAAGTTGAAATCTTGTTCATCCCCATCTCCAAACTAATGCCCCTTCCTTTCTCCCTCCCAAGTTATAATAATTGTTATGCATTTGGTGGTTTTCCTTTCAGCCTTATTTTATGCATTTGCTTCTTATGTATGCCCCCAAAACAACATCGTTTCTTAAACGTCTACAAATGGCATAAGACTGTACTTAACATTGTACAATTTTTCTTTTAAACTCAAACTTTTTAGCTCAACTCTTGCTAATGCACTTAAATTTAACTGATTCATTTTACTTTTTATTTATTTTATTATTTTATTTTTTTTCAGTACTGGGGATTGAACCCAGGAGCATTGTACCTCCAAGCTACACCCCCAGACCTAATTTTTTTTTTATTTTGCGGTACCGGGGATTGAACGCAGGGGCGTTCTACCTCCACGCTATGCCCCCGGCCCTATTTTTTATGCTTTATTTTGAAACCGGGTCTCACGAAGTTGCGGAGGGCCTCACTAAGGAGAGAGAGAGAGAGAGAGAGAGAGAAAGAGAGACAGGGAGAGAGAGAGAGAGAGAGAGAGAGCTGAGGCTGGCCCCGGATCCTCCGGTCTCCGCCTCCCAAAGTACTGGGATTACAAGCGTGCGCCACCACGCCCGGCTCCAGACCTAATTTTTTATTCTTTATTTTGAAACAGGGTCTCACTAAGTTGCGGAGGGCCACACTAAGTAGCTGAGGCTTGCCAAAAACTCGGATCCTCAGGTCTCAACCTCCCAAGTACTGGGATTACAAGCATGTGCCACCACACCCAGCTTAATTTATTCATTTTAGTCCATAGTATTCTATTAATTCCTTCACTACCTATATTCATATAATTATTTCCAGGCCACTAGATGTTTGGATTGTGCCTAGCTTTATGCTATTATAAACAATGCTACAACAGCAGAGCAAATTTTGAACTGGGTTTTGTTTTCTCTAAGGTATAAACCTCAAAATAAAATTGTCAAGTTCTCAGTCAGGCACAGCGGATTGAGCTTGTAATCCCAGCTACTCAGGAGGCTGAGGCAGGAGGGCCACTTGAACCCATGAGTTTGAGACTAGCCTGGGCAACATAAGGAGACCCCCTATCAAAAGAAATTGTCGGGTTCTTGGTTACTTTAGCTTTACCAGATACTCCCACACTTTCTCTGCTTCTTACCATTAATCAAACTTCTTCTCTGTCACCCAAGTGACAATCCTAAAATGCAAAGTTGATCGTATCCCTAAAATATTAAAATCTGTTAGTGACAGCCCATTGTCAGCAGAAAATGATCCAAGCTCTTGAGACTAATATTCAATACCCTCCACACTGTGGCCTACCTACCTCTCCAGTGTTAGCTCACTCACAGTTACCCTCTAGCAATATTGAATCATTGCTTAGTGCATGATGGAACATGGAGTATATGGCCCCGGCCCCTTGCAAAAATTCCTTTCTCTGCCTGAAATGCCCTCCTTTTGCTTGCTTGACTTCATTTTAGCCTTCAAAACCTATCAAAGGTCCACCTTCTTTAGTAATAATAAAAATATTAGGTAAACATATATCAAATATTGTCACATGGCTAAAATTTCTCTTTGCCAGATTGCCTTTCCTTTTATGTGGAAATCCTTACAAGCATTCCCAGGCACAGCTACATACTCTCTTCCCTGCTCCTCAGTTATTTTGCCTATACGTATTTGTTATTGGGTTTAATGAAGAACAATGATAAAAACATCATGATGTTTTTCATTTATTAATTGTCTGCTCAACCTATATCACTCATTTTGTTTATATTTTCCTGTTTAAAATCATTTGGAAAATTATTATTACTAGTCATCATTTTTCTGGGAAGATGTTGAAGTTCTGATAACTGAATGAACTATCCTATTTTTATTCTGTTTTGCAAGTACTGGTTTACATATCCAGCCCCCCCACACACAAACACTATTTTATAAATACCTTGAAAAAGGGACTACACTGCAATATTCATACTTATAACTTTAATACTTAGCACAGGATAAAATCTTGTTAAATAAATTAAGTATAGTTGAAAATGATGCATCTTTTCCTTTCCTGGAAGCCTAACATAGGGAAGAATTTACAACACATTGTAAAGACTGAGCACTTCTGCTACCACTAACATTGGTGGTATAGACATTTTACCAAATGTGAGTTAAAAGCCACTTTTTGATATTAAAACCACTCCTAATAACCAAGTCATGAAGCCACAAAACCTTCACATGTTCATCCCACCAGTTTCACTGACAAATTACATCCTTCCTTTCCCAGGGTTTAATGATCCCTCAAACTCATTTGACTTAGCTAGGATCCAGTGTTCAGAATTCATTGATAACAAAAAGAGAGAGGGGGGCAAAAATGTACTGCTGGCTCCCCGGATAGTACGTGAAGTTAAAACAAAATGGATTGCTATCTCTGGAGTCTGTGCCTCACACAAAGAAGCGTCAATGAGTTTTTGTAGGAAAGGCTCATTTCATCTGGCTAATTAGATCTGCAGCCTCATCTGTGGGTAAGAGGAAACAAGAAGATATTAGGTCAGATATGAGTACAGCATTTAGGGCAGGCATATGTAGGAAGCTCCAAAGGGTGGAGAAAAATCAGGACTCTAAATCTACTGCTCATTCCCTAGCACCACCCCCTGAATCCTTGGCAGGAACTCCTGAACTCAGGAACAGAGAAGGGAGACTTAGTAATGAGCAGTAGGAAGGACCTCTGGAGACATTGTATAATCTTCAGTCTTGTGACTTCTTATGTGTGACTCCTTTCCATGAAGAAATCCTGATTTGAGAGTCTACATCCAATTGGATCATATAAGTAGAGACACCTGTTTTGTGTACGTTGTAGATAGACCCTGTGAATTCACTGATTTGTCATTTTTATGAATGAGGATCCTTGGTGGTGTCATTCCAAAAGCTGATACTTGAGTACTTGTCAACAAGGATATTTTATTAATGAAGTTTTCTTAAAATATCATTTGTATGCCACAAATATATACAACTATTATTTGTTGTTTTAAAATAAAAAATAAGTTTTTAAGTTTAAGAAATGGGTTCTTAAGTTGGTAGAGAATTAATGCAAGCCAATGGCTCAAGTGCATTTAGAATGGATTAAATGCCACATTAAAAATGTACTGAATATCAAACTATATCCCATAAGTATCTACAAATATTATATCAATTCAGTATTTTTAAAAAGGAAAAAGTCTAGTGAGCTCTATGACTTGAAAGCCAGCAAAGTTGTTTCTGCCACATTAAAAAAAAAGATAAAATAGCCGGGCGTGGTGGCGCACGCTTGCAATCCCAGTACTTTAGGAGGCGGAGACTGGAGGATCCGGGTTCGCGGCCAGCCTCAGCTCACTCTCTCTCTCTCTCTCTCCCTGTCTTTTTCTCTCTCTCTCTACTTAGTGAGGCCCTCCGCAACTTTGTGAGACCCGGTTTCAAAATAAAGTATAAAAAATATGGCCGGGGGTGTAGCGCAGAGGTAGAACGCCCCTGGGTTTAATCCCCGGTACCGCAAAAAAAACTAAAAAAAAGATAAAATAATTACCATTTTGAAATACCCACTTGAAACAAGGCACTTTACTGAAACATATTTCTTCTATGCCCCAGGTACTTAAGTCATCTCTAATTCTTACCGGGCAGCTATGAAGTGTGTGTCATACGCCCCCATTTTAAAGATGAGCAAATGAAGTGTTAATAACTTGTGAAAGACACCGTGTTCATGGGTGTGATGCTGTACCAGAATCATAATGTAAACTGGAGAAATCTCACAATCATACCACCTTTTATGGGCATCTCCAACATCACAGTTAGACTGTCTAACTGCCACTTGCTCATGGATGACATTTTCAAAGAGCCCACAAGAACAGTTGGCATGTCACAGCATGATCTTCACTTCAGCCCAGATCCCTGATGGTGCTTTCTTTTTTCTTTAGAGACAGGCCAGCCCAGTCTCTGTCCTAGATTCACACAATGTTCTGAGCTTCTTTTAGAGAGATGCAAATTCAAGGGTGTTTCTTAGTACTGATTATACACAGGTAATGAGAAGCACAGATCTACACCTAGCTAAATTAGGAGGTAAGCCTTCCAGTAGGATGGTAAAACAGAAAGACTTGAGGTATTGCTTTTAGTTGTAGAAAGCAAGGCAAACTCTATTATGCATCCAGTGTCTTCTACTATTACTAAAATTGTAGGAGAGAGAGAGAGAGAGAGAGAGAGAGAGAGACATAAATTGTGTTAAGTAAAACCAGTGGTCAAGTAGAGGGCTTAAACAGTCTTTGTTCCAATCCTTCCTTTACAAAACAAGACTGAAGCAATTTACTTAGCTTCTCTGAGCTTTAGTTCATGCACCAAAACATGAAGATGACATTTTCTGTGGTACCACTCTGGTAGGAGAGACAGCTTAATGATGATTAAAACTAACTCTGGACCCAGACTTCTAAAGGTTAAAATCTGGGCTCCTCTACTTCCTTTCTTGGCCTGTAAAATGAGAACAACTTTAGTGTCAACTTCATATAGTATTCATGGGAATTAAATTCATTCATATATATGAATATATATTGGAAGTGTACCGAACACAAGGTAGGGACCATGTGTGCTTTCTAAATAATAAGTATAAACAATGCAAATGAAACTCTTTCTTCCATTTCTGCTAGATACTTGCCTTGAGTTGGCAATTCCTAACTCAGGATGGCATTTCATATTAATGAAGAAGAAAAACATCTCCTATCTTATTAAAACAACCAACCCATAGTCAAGGCCATGACTTAGTAAACTTGAGGTGCCTTTATGTCTTTTGGGAGGTAAAAGTTTTATCATCTCTCTCCTGATTCTACTCCTTTTGGAAAGTACTAACTGAAACATCCTGGTTACTGATGCATCCAGATTTTAAAAATCAGAACGTGTTGTTTTTTAATGTTTTAATTCTCCTATCCCAAGTATCATAATTCCAGTTATTCTTCCTCTGGTCCTCATATACATATATGTTTTTGATACTGGTGATGGAACCCAGGGACATTCTACCCCTGAGCTATACTCACAGCCCTTTTTATTTATTTTTTTATTTTGAAACTTAGTCTCACAAAGTTACTGAGGCTGGCCACTAATCTGTGATCCTCCTGTCTTAGCCTCCTGAGTACTAGGATTACAGGCATGTATCACCACACCCAGATGGTCCTCATATTTTATGTTCATAAAATGAGAAGAATAACTACCCCTGTAATTGCTTAATAAGACTAGAAAAGCTCATGCTCAGAATTGAACTTTGATAATAATAGATCTCTGTTGTCTGCAATTAATCTAGAAGAGTGGTCGAGAATGTGAGTTCTGGAATGAGATTGCTTGGGCAAACATCCTGGTTCTACCAGTTCCCTTATGTATGGTGATGAGAACTAGACTTCATCTCTTGGGTACCTGGATCCTTCTTCTGTAACATGAAAAGAATCAAGGTACTTAATTCAGAGATCTGTGTGACAATGAAATAAGTTGGGGAAAAGAGCTGCCACAGAGTAAGCCTCCAATAAATGTTTGTTATTCTTAATCTAGCTTTGGATGCTAAAATTAATACTTTTTGGTGAACCAGGAGATGTGAATTCAAATGTGTACATAGCCACTACCCAGAGACAAATATGTATTTTCATTTATAAAAAAAAACATAAATGCAAAACTCTTTAAACTCTAAACATTTATAATTCTCTGTACTTATTTTATTTAGGTATTTCCAGCCCATTTTAAAAATAAACATTGCAAAATTAAAAAAAAACAGAATTCAAAACAATATTAATCTAGTAGGTGGAAAGATGGTTTAGCAGGAACATAGTCACTGTACTTAAAGATGTTTTTCAGTGTATAAACTCATTAATGTTTTCTCAGGACTAAAAGAAATAAAAAACCTGAAACCAGTCCAGATTTTGCATTTCTCACTATGAGAAAAAAAAAAATTTCCTGCTGTTGAACTGTATGACATTTAATGACACGTAGTGAAAATTTTACGGTAGGCTCATACCCTTCTGGGTGATTCATAACACATTTTCTAGAAAAAAAACAGTGCCCTATAAACCAGGGTGGGCTTTCTGAGAAAATGAGAGGATAGAGAGCTGGTGCTGCTTTGGAGATTTGGAAAGGCCCTTCTAGAGGACCGCCTTCTGGGCCGTGGTCACCATCTTGAGCCTCTTCAAGTTCATCGTACTTTAATATTGTGTTTTAATTAGAAGACAGTGCGCCCATAATACAGCAAGAAGAGTTCAGGAGCTTATGGAAACTACCCAAGTATACACACATGCATTAAAAAAATACTTAGCACAGTGTTGTACTGATTTATGACTTTTATTGTTTTTAAAACTGAAATGTTATAGATGCAATTGAAATTTCATCAGTATTCATCCTGTTTCCATCCTCCTTCCATTCACTCCAGGGTCAATGATGATCCTGAAATCTGTCTTTTCTTTCACAATAAATACCTTTCTTTCATCGGTGAGAAAGAGCATGGTTCCATTTTAAATGTCTTATGTGCCATTTTTTTAAACAAATAAACCAATGTTTAAAATTTATGCTTCTCAAATCTATTTATGTTGATACAAATGTTAGATCGAACCACATGAAATTGCCAACAATCAACTAACCTTGACTATAATAATAGCAGTCATATGATTGCACATGTACATTTCATTCAGTCTAATTGCTGTATTCTACTCCACAACTTTCTTTTGTATTTTTTTATTAGTGCATTGCAATCATACTTCTTGAAGGATTTCAAGGTTGTTGACGTATACATGCACTCATCGGTCAATTAGCCCCCCCAATTCCCAACCCCCCCTGCCTCCCCCTCCCTCCTTCCCGTTTTCAGCATAGTGGTTGACTTTGATATCTTTGCGTAAGTCCATCCTGTGTTCCACTTTGTTTCCCTCTCCTTCCCTCCCATCTTCTCCAGTTAGTTCACCTTCTTCACTCATCTGAGGTTTTCTCTCTTTGTCTGTGGTCCCTCCTGTGCAGGGTCATGGCTCATCCTCCCCTGACCTCAGCACTGGGGTACTCCGGGGTGGGACCGGGGGCTTGCCCGCCATGCAGTCTCCAACGCCAGAGGGAGGGGTTCTCTGGGGGTGGGGCCAAGAGCTCACCTGCCCCACATCCCCAGCACCAGGGGAGGGGGTTCTCCAGGGGCGGGGGCCGAGGGTTCACCCACCCCGCATACCCAGAGTGGGGGGTGCTGTCTCTGGGGGCAGGGCCAAGGGCTCACCCACCCTGCATCCCTAGCACTGGGGGTCTCCAGGGGCAGGGCCAAGGGCTCCTCTGCCCCACGTTCCCAGCACCGGGGGAGGGGTTCTCTGAGGGTGGGGCCGACGGCTCACTCGCCCTGTGTCCCCAGTGCTGGGGTTCTCCTGTGTATGGCCACCTCTTCTTCGTCTCTCTTCATTGCACTCGTTGCGGGAGCAGAGGCTGATGGCCCACCCCTTGAAACCATCGTCGTTATAGGTGCGGGTCTGGATTGACTTGGGCTGCATCATGTTCCGGAGTTGATCGGTTTCAATGGTGGTCTATAGTCGCTGGTTTCACAAGGATCTGCTGTCTCTTTGCTGTTAGTCTTTGGGAGTCGCAGTGTAGGTGTGGCTGTGGCCCCACATTCTCATTGCTGAGCTGCTCCAGGGGGCCATGCCATATTCATCCAGGTCCTCAGTGCTGTAGTGTTCTGCGCCAATGCTAGGCTACTCCAGGGGGCCCATATTTCACCCGCTCTTTTACTCAGTGTTGGGGTGCTCCTGTGCCTGGCCGCCTTATCTATGTCTCACCGCATCACTTTCTTTGCAGTGACTGAGGTTTGTGTCCCACCCTTTGCAGTCGCTGCTGTTGTAGGTGTGGATTTGGTTCGACTTGGGCTTCATCATGGTCTGATATCAACTGCTTTCAATGGTGGGCTAAATCACTGGTTTCACAAGAATCAGCTGTTTCTTTGCTGGAGGATTCTGGGAGCCACAGTGTTGGTGTGGCTGAGCCAAGATGGCGCCTTTGTCTCTACTCTCCGCTTACCAGGTGAAATGCTTTGGTCTCCCTACCTCCCTCCATTCTTTCCACTGACTCACAATCCGCTGCATTTTGGCTCTCATTATTTTGTTGAGATTTGGCTGTCCATCTTTTCTTGTCAAGAAGCAGTCTTCCCTCCAGCCGAGCTCTGACTCTCGGAACTCCAGCGACATGCTGCCTCTCGCTTTACCACCATCTTGGTTATCCCCTGTAAGGCCTCTTTGGCTCTGGCCAGCTCCTGCTCCTTCTGTGCCAACTGGACCCTGAACTCCGTGGCCAAGAAGACCTCAGCAGCCTTGCTGCCCTGCGACTCCTCCAGGTCCTTGGCCAACATCACCTTCATCTGCTTCCTGGAGCCAGGACACCTCTTCCTGCAGGAGCACCGGCTGGCTGAAGTTGCCATCCGCTGGAGCCTGGGGTGCCTCGGCGCGGGGTCGATCGCTGGGCCCCGCTGCATCTGCGCACAGCTCTCAGGCTGTGGGCCGGTGGTCGCGTGGGCCCCGGCCCAAATATATTTTTAAAAATGGTTGAAAGACCTCTGGGTGCCAGGGTGCGGGCAGGAGAGGGTGCTGGTGAGCGGTGAGCTGTCTCCGTGCCGGGCTCAGTGGCGGCCAGTGCCCGGAGCTCTGCGGCCATGGCCACAGCGGCACCTTCCTCCTCATCCTCTTCCTGGGCTCCAAGCTGGGACGCAGCTACCGCCCCAGCCCGCAGCCTCCTCCCCTCCCCACTTTTCTTGTTAAGAAGCAGTCTTCCCGCCAGCCGAATTCCAAGTTTTGGAGTGCTGGCAACACGCTGCCTCCCTTTATCTCACTCACCTGTGTTCTGTGGATCTGGTTCGACTTGAATTTCATTGTAGACAGATGTCGACTGCTTTCGATGGTGGACTATAATTACTGGTTTCACAAGAATCAGCTGTTTCTTTGCTGGAGGATTCCAGGAGACATGGTGTTGGCGTGGCTCAGCCAAGATGGCGCCTTTGTCTCCGCTCTCTGCTTACCAGGTAAAATGCTTTGGTCTTCCTACCACCCTCTGCTCTTTCCACTACCTCACATTCCACTGCACTTTGTCTCCCATTGTTTTGTTGAGTTTTGGCTGCCCTTGTTTTCTTGTCAAGAAGCAGTCTTCCTGCCAGCCGAGCTCTGACTCTCACTATCCCACCATCTTGGTCTCCCTATTCCACAACTTTTAAAATACATCCTTTTATTGTTACATATTTCACTTGATTCTAATATTTTTTATGATTACAAACTGTATGGTAATTAATGTGCACAAGTCTGTGTCAAGAACTGTTTAGAGTTTGGAAATTTACCCTTTTTGAAGCTTATAAGTTAGCCTACCACAGTTTCATGAGTTCTGGTGAAGCGAGGACACTCCTGAGTCAGAGGCAGAGTACTTTATTACTCACGGCAGAGCGAGCAGCATGAGAATTAGCATATTTGAACTAATTCCCTTTTCCTCCCCAATTTCTTTGGGAGCCACCTGTAGGAGCAACACAGTAGATCTTCATCATGTCTGTAGAATTCTAACCTTGGAGATCCTGTATTTTTTTGTAATGCACTATAGGCAGATGTGCTGGATCTTTGTTCCCGAGGGAGATGTCACTGTCATTGTGCTGGACAGTAACAAACCTGCCCCCTGCAGACACTACCTCTTTCTGTCCTCGGCTTACTTTATATACACCTTTGATATTCTCTGTTTACATCCTTGATGCTTCCTATTAAACATTCTAATTCTTTCCTAATAAACTGCTGGTCTGGATGTGGGGATTTCGTAGTACTAGATATCTAAAAATGGAATGATTGGGTATATTAACTTTGTGCATCCATATTTCTTTTCAAATACTGACAAATTACAAAGTGATTATGTAAATTTACAGTCACATATGCAGAATAAAACTGTGCCTTTCTTTTCTCCGTGCTTTTCTTATTCTTCCCTGAGAGTGAATATCTCATTGTTTTAATCTTCATTTATCCAATTCCTATCAATATTAAAATTATTTGTATGTTTTTTGCCATTCAGGTTCCCTCACCTGTGCATTTTCCTTTCTTCGTGCTTTATCATTTTTGCTATTTGTGGTTTATTAATATTTTATTGACATGTTGGTGTCTTATGTATTCTAGATACTGGTCTATTTTCTTTAAAAAATTTATGAATATCTTTTTCTATTAATCTCTCAATGCTAGTATATTTATCACATGTTTTGTAGTTTATTTTTATTTTAATACAAATGTACTTGATAACCTTTTGATTTGGGTTTTTTCTAAAATAATCTACCAATCTTAAAACAATCTATTCTCTCTATTTTCTTCTGCAGCGTGCAAATATTGCATATATGGTTTAATAAAAATGGAATTAATTTGGGATATTATATAGAATATGTATCTTACTTTTTATTATTGGTACATTGTAATTATATATTATAGTGAGGGTCAGACTTGCAAATAGATACATGCACGCAGAATCTCTGGGTTCCCCCTGCCCTCCCCATAGATAGTCTTTACATTGAACTTCGTGTATGACCAAAGGATTATTTGAATAGTTTCCATCATCAGATATCCTCTTTATCCTCCCCACCTTTCTCTCTGGATCCCCCTCCCCCATTCTACTAGTGTCTCCCCTCATTAATTGGAGGTCTTCTTCATTTCCCAGTTTCTCTCTAGCTTTCCACTGATTCTTAAAATTATCACTCATAACCAAGTCTTGGTGTTCAGCAAGATAATCTTACCCTAATCCTTCCAGACTCTTGTTTTCTTCAAAACCTCTTTGTTGACTTCTAAGCTTTTGTAACTCCATATGCATTTTAGGGTTAGAATTCTCTATGCTAGATGCTCAAAACATATGGCCCTTCACTTTCTGTGACTGGCTAATTTCACTAAGCATGATATTCTCAAGTTCTTTCCATTTTCCTGCAAATGACAAGATTGTATTCCTTTTTTATGACTGAGTAGAATTCCACTGTGTGTAAGTATACCATAATTTCATAATCTATTTATCTGTTGATAGCATTATCAGACAGATAATGACATGTTCCAGTACCAGTTGTTGACAATTCCATTTTTCTCCACTGATTCTTAAAATTATTTCTCATAACCAAGTCTTGGTGTTCAGCAAGATAATCTAACCCTAATCCTTCCAGACTCTTGTTTTCTTCAAAACTGCTTTGTTGACTTCTAAGCTTTTGTAACTCCATATGCATTTTAGGGTAAGAATTCTCTATGTTAGATGCTATTTTAAAATTATGCTAAATTTTTCTATAATTTTAATCACTTTTGGACTGATTTAAATGTTAATTTTTTAGATAAGTGAGACAAAATCTACAATGATCATTAGTGGTCAATTGCTGTTTGAAATTCTGAGAAATTGGCCGGGCGTGGTGGCGCACGCTTGTAATCCCAGTACTTTGGGAGGCAGAGACCGGAGGATCTGGGTTGGTGGCCAACCTCAAAGCGCATGCGCGCGCGCGCGCGCGCGCGCGCCATCAATCGATCAATCTATCTCTTTCTCTCTCTCTCTCCTCTCTCTCTCTCTCCTCTCTCTCTCTCTCTCTCTCTCTCTCTCTCTCTCTGTCTCTCTGTCTCTCTCTCTACCTAGCGAGGCCCTCCGCAACTTCATGAGACCCGGTTTCAAAAATAAAGCATAAAAAAAATAGGGCCGGGGGTGTAGCACGGAGGTGGAACGCCCCTGCGTTCAATCCCCGGTACCGCAAAAAAAAAAAAGAAAAAAAAAGAAATTCTGAGAAATTTTGTCATGTGTATTTTAAGACTATGTTTTTATGTATGAATTCATGATTATTATACCTTCCCGGTGGTTTTTTTCTTTTACTAAAGATAATCCTCCTTATTCCTGTTATTTCTTTCTGTCATACATCTAATTTGTTTTATAATGTATTCAGTTACTATACATTACTATATACTATAAAATTATTTTTTTCTAATGTTGATTAAGATATATTTTTCCATGCTTTATTCTTTCAACTTTCTCTCTTACTCTTAAGCATGCATTCTCTTAGCCGCTCAGAGCTGATTTTCTGTTTTTTAAAATTCTTTGAACTCTGTTGTTTTTTTTAATGTGTAGGCTATAGACTAAATTGTTTTTCCCAAATTCATATGTTGAAGCCTTAACCCCCAAAGTGACTCTTTTTGGAGATAGAGCCTTTAAATAAGTAGTTGAGGTTTAATGAGGTCTATAATGGTGGTGACCTAATTCAATATGATTTGTTGCCTTACAAGAGAAAGGGACACCAGAGATGTGTGCACAAGACCGGGTGAGGACACAGTGAGACGATGGCCATCTTCTAGCTGAGGAGAGAGGCCTCAAGAGAAACCTGCCAATACCTTGATCTTAGACTTCCAGTTTCTAGAACTATGACAAAAATACATTTCTGTTGGCTAAGCCCCCCAGTTTATGGTATTTTGTTATGGAAGCCCTAGCAAAGCAATACAGTACTTTTAACCTGTTTTACTTATTGGGGTCTAAATAACTCCCTAAAAACAGCATCTCTCTTTCTTGTCTGTGTTCTGAGTACATTCTCAGAAATTTCCCAAACAAATAGCAAATTGGGTTTAAAAACACCTTTATTATTGATCAAAACCAAAGTGAAGAACAAAGGGTAAGAGACTTGCTGATACAGAACGTAATAATTAAGCAAACTCACCAGGTCCCAGTGGTGTAGACTGGAGTGGCCTTTCCTATGGGGAGACTGCCAGGGGGTCAGGAGGTACTGGAAGATTCTTCCCATGGACAGACAAAAGAAGATGCACTTTCATTCCAGAGTACAGAACATCCAGTTACTCCTTCTAAATCGTCCAATCAGATATGCCCTCCAGATCAGGGGAGGAGGGATAAAAGGATAGATAGAGGATGTTCAGGGTTGCATGTAAAGAAAATAACTTCCCATGAAAATCTCAGGAATGGAGCAAACACATCCCTTGCTCCTTCCCTTGACTCTTTTCTTAACTCATTGGGATTGCCTGTAAATCTTCTATTGGAAAATGTCAGGAGAAATGTGACCAGCAGTCCATTAGAACAGTCCTGGGGGTCTCCAAGAACCTCTGGCGCACATTAATCAATCCAGGACCAACTTTTATTCCCAAATTAAGTTTCTTCGTGTTATATTTCTTAACACATATTAAGTCCATCCATATCAATTACAATAGCATATCAGAATCTCTGCACTGAGATAAATGCCAATATTAACAAAATTCTTTTTTTTTTTTTTTTTGCGGTGCCGGCGATTGAACCCAGGGTCGTTCTACCTCCGCGCTACACCCCCGGCCCTATTTTTTATACTTTATTTTGAAACTGGGTCTCACGAAGTTGCGGAGGGCCTCACTAAGTAGACAGACAGAGAGAGAGAGAGAGAGGGAGAGAGAGAGCTGAGGCTGGTCGCGAACCCGGATCCTCCAGTCTCCGCCTCCCAAAGTACTGGGATTACAAGCGTGTGCCACTACGCCCAGCTTAACATAAAATTCTTAAACACGTTCCAATAATAAAATGTATTATAAATTCTCCAGACTTAAACTTACCCTCTTGCTCTGGATCATTATCACCTCCCTGGAAGAAATGGAATCTCAAAGCAAAAATTTCATGTACAAAAAGTCCAAAAGAGTGCTCTCTCTCTCTCTCTCTCTCTCTCTCTCCCTCTCTCTCTCTCTCTCTCTCTCTCTCCTTAGTGAGACCCTCCGCAACTTCGTGAGACCCTGTTTCAAAATAAAGTATAAAAAATAGGGCCGGGGGTGTAGCGCGGAGGTAGAATACCCCCACGTTCAATCCCCGGTACCGCAAAAAAAAAAAAAAATTATTTATCCTTGGTTAAATTCCAAAGAATTGAAGCTCAAAATTTATTCTCAATCTAATTTAGAATTTTGCTTTTTCCTAGCTAGAAGGGTTGTTCACACTCAGTAGAGTTAGGGTTTCTTCAGCAGCTGTAGCTAGGATACCTCCTCCAACAAAGATGAGTAGGATATATATGATCCTAGAAGTAAAAATAATTCCATGCCTAGTCTCTTCTCTGAATGATTTTGCTTTAATTAAACTTTCTAGTTTGAGATAATAATAGCTCAACATACAGTTTAAGAAATGAATTGGGGATTCTGTGAATCCTTTGCCTAGTTGTCCCTGATGTAGCATCTTGCAACATCATAGAATATCAGAATGAGGTTATTTGCATAGGTAGAATCAAAAGTATAGAACATTCCACAGGATTCCTCATGTGTCTTTGTACAGTCACACCACTTCCCATTCATAGCCCTTCTTAACCCCTGGCAATCACTAACTTGTCATCCATTTCTATAGTTGTGTCATTTCAAGAATGACATACACATGAATCACATAGTGTATGACCTGTGAGAACTGGCTTTTTAAACCTGGAGACTCACAGTTAGTTGCTTCTTGTTGCTGAGTAGTATTCAACAGTATTGAATGTACCAGTTAATCCTTCACACACTGAACAACATCTGAGTTCTTTGCAGCTTTTGATTATCATGAATAAAGCTGACATATGCATTTGTGTATAGGTTTTGAAGTGAATGCAAGCATTCATTTCTTTGATGTAAATGCTCAGTAATATATCTGGGTCATATGGGATTTGAATGTTTTAGATTTTTTTTTTAAAAAAATGAAGTGCTAAGCTGCTTTCTGTTTGACTATACCATTGTACATTCCCACTGTGTGTGAGTAATCCAGTCTCTCTGCCTCCTTCCCAGCATTCAGTGTGGTCATTATTTGTGTTCTTAGCCATTTTGATACATTTCTTGATGGTCAATTATGTTGAATATATATAAAGCAAACACACAAAATCTAGTAGAACTAATAAGCAAGTGAGTTCAGAGAATCTCAGGATGCAAGATAAAAATAAGGACATCGTTTGTATATCTATATACTAGTGAAATGGTTTAGATAAGTGTCTTCCATGTGTTAAAGGCCTAGTTCCCAGCCTGTGGCATTACTGGGAGGTGGTGGAACCTCTAAGAGGTCTTTGGGTGGCTAGGGGCATGCCCAAAGGGAATTGTGGGAGCATGGCCTCTTCCTCTGACCAACCATGGTTGCTTTCCAACCATGATATGAGTGTTTTCGCTCTGCCACACACTTGAACCACCATGGGGCCTCACCTCAAGTTCCAAAGCAATGGGGCCAACTGATTATGGACTAAACCCTACAAAATATGAGTGAAAATTGAACTTTTCTCCTTGTTGATTATCTCAGGGATTTGTTATAGTGATGGAAGGCTAACACAACCTATGTGGAAGTTAAAAACATAATCCCACTTAACATTGCTAAAAATGAAACATTTGGTAGAAATTTAACAAAGCACATTATGGATTTTTATGCTGAACATTACCCCAGGGAACCCAGAAATAGATCAATACAAATATGCCCAACATTGCTTTGACAAAACCGCTAAAGCAATTTAGTAGAGGAAAGAGCCAGGGATATTCATAGGCAAAAGGTGAATCTCTACCAAGTCTCACACCTTACAGAAAATTTAAAATAACTGCAGTTTTATTTTGTCACTTTTTGTAGTATGTTTTTGTTTCCTTTTCCTTGAGTGTTGCACTGGATAGAACTTCCAGTACTGTCATGAATAAGAGTAGTGAGAGTGGACATCTTTGCTTTGTTACCATTCTTAGAGGGAAAACATTTGGCCATTTGTTATTATAATGTTAGCTGTAGTTTGCTGTACACACTCTTTATTAAGGAGAGAAGTTCCTTTTATCCCTATTTTTTTCAGTGTTTTCCTTGTGAAATGGTGTTGAATTTTGTCAGATACATTCTAAACATTAATATGATCATGCAAATTTTCTTCTTTAGCTATGAAAGTGGGATTACATTGATAAATTTTCAAGTATCAAAGCAGTCTTTATTCCTGAAATAAAACCAACTT
The DNA here is from genome assembly GCA_004027185.1 of Glis glis. Lineage (NCBI taxonomy): Eukaryota > Metazoa > Chordata > Mammalia > Rodentia > Gliridae > Glis > Glis glis. The sequence continues at coordinate 29,567 of PVJS01002352.1, read as the reverse complement.
GGTCATAATGTATAATTATTTTTATGAATTGTTGAATTCTATTTGCTAAATTTTGATAAGAATTTTTACATCTAAATTCATGAGATATATTGGTCAGTGTTTTTCTTTTCTGTTTTGTCTTCACTTTTGTTTTGGGGATAATACTAGCTACATGAAATGAATTGAAAAGTGTTCTCATCTCTTTTCTGGAAAAGACTATGAAGAATTAGTGTTAATCTTTTTATTCATTTATTTATTGAACATTTGTTAGAGTTCTGTAATAAAACCACCTATGTATGAAGATTCTTTTGGTGGGGAGGGTTAAATTATAAATTCAATTTCTTGAATAGTTGTAGTACTATTCAATTATCTATTTCATAATGGTAGAGTTGTGGTAAATTTGTATTTTTCAAGAATTGGTCCATTTCATCTAAGTTTTCAAATTTATGTGTAATTTTTTATTATCTTTTTATATTTTGGGGGATTGTAGTGATAATGCCCTGATTTTCTCTTGGTGTTGGTAATTTATGTCTCCTTTATTTCATTTGTTATTCTTGCTAGAAATTTATTAATTTATTGGGATTTCCCCCCCAAAGAATTAGCTTTCTTCATTAATTTTTAAAAATTCTTTTTCTCTCTTTCAGTTTTATTAATTTCTGCTCTTATATTTATTAGTTTCATCCTTCTGCTTGGTTTAGTCTTCCTTTGCCCCGTTTTTTTTCCTAGGCTCTTAAACTATGTGCTTAGAGTTTTAGTTGAGACGTTTCTTCTCTCCTAATTTATGCATTTAGTGGATAAATGCATATAAATTGTTCTCACTTCACTACTATGTCTGTTTTCTAAAAATTTGATGTATTTTTATTTTCATGTCAAGTCAGTGTATTTTTTCATTTCCTTTGAGAATTCCTCGTTGACCTGTGGGTTATTTGGAAGTTTGTTCCTTCATTTCCAAGTGTTTATGAATTATCTTGTTACCTTTTAGTTATTGATTCCTAGTTTCCATTATAGTAGAGAACATACACTGTGTGATTTCAGTTTTTTTAAAATGTGTTCAAGTTTCTATTATGGCCCAGGCTATGGTGTATTTCATTGTATGTTTTGTGGGCCTTGGAAAGAATGTGTCTTCAGCTCTTGCTGGGTTAACTGCTATGTAAATGTGGATTAAATCTTATTGATTGATTGTAGTGTTGAGTTCTTTTGACATCCTTGCTGATTTTCTATCTCATTGTTCCATAAGTTTTTGAGAGAGGGTGTTGAAGTCTTCAAGTATAATTGTAGATTTGTCTATTTTTCCTTAGAGTTGAATTTGCTTTGTTTCACATGTTTTGCAGCTCTGTTGATTGGTGCATATGCATTTCAGATTGCTATGTCTTCTTGTTTGATTGTACTCTATTTTAGCCCATAATGTCCCTCTCTGTCTCTGATAACTTTCTTATATATGAAGTAGACTTTAATATTTATATAGGCTCTTTTGCTTTCCTTTGATTAATGTTTGCATGGTATATTGCTTTCCATTCTTTTACTTTTAAACTACTTATTATATTCAAAGTGAGTATCTTGTAGGTAGGATGGAGTTGGGTCATTATTTTTGATCTACTCAGCCAGTCACTCACTTTTCATTGATATTTTTAATGTACTTATTGATGCTAGGATTTAGGTCTGCCTTTTATTTATTTTTTATTTGTTCTTCTGGTTTTCTTCTGTTTGTTACTTGAACATTTCCTAGAACTTAATTTTGATTTGTCTATAGCAGTTTTGAGTTTATTATCTCTTCTTTTTGTTTTTCAGTGGTTATTGTTGTTATTGCTTGGTACTGGGGATTGATCTCAGGGGCCTTCTATCTTCAAGCAACACCCCCACCCCCAGTCTTTTTTTTTTCTTTTTCTTTCTTTATTTTTTTTTTAATTTTGAAACATTGTCTTGCTAAGTTGCTGAGGCTGGCCTCAAACTTGTGATCCTTGTGTCTCAGCCTCCCAACTATTGGGATTACAGGAATGTACCACCATGCCTGGCTTTCAGTCGTTGTTCTGAGTGATATGTATATTAAACTTGTTGGTCTACTGGTGTCACCATTTTATCTGTTTGAGTGAAACTTATAAAAGTTACCTCCAATTGTGTCCTGTTACTTTCACATATGTCTAGTACTATTGTCTTGAGTATTTCTCTACATTAATTGAGAATTGATTCAGGTAATTTTATTCCTTTTCCTTGAACTACCAAACATAATTTAGAAAACTCAAATAGAGAAGGAAAGCCTATTGATTTCACCCATGTTTTTACTTACTGCCTTTTCTTTCTCAAGGTTTTGAGATGATGATGATGATTGATGATGATGATGATGATGATGATGATGATTCCCTTTCATTTAGAAAACTCCTTTTCGGTATTATTTTAGGGTAAGTCTTTTGGTGACAAGTTCCCTTCACTTTTCGTTCATCTCAGCATGTTTTCATTTCCCCTTCATTTTTTTTCCCTTCTGCACTTAAAAATTACTGTCCGTTTCCTTGAGGGCCCCTGGTTTCTGATGAGAAGTCTGTTGCCACCCCGATTGCATTTTCCCTGTTGTTTCTCTCTGGCCATTTCAAGGTTTCCTTTGTCTTTAGTTTTCAGCAGTTTATTATGATGTATCTTAGCATTAATTTCTTTGGGTTTATCTTGTCTGGGGTTCACTCAACTTCTTGAATCTTTTGGCTTATGTTTCTTGCCAAGTTTGAAAGGTCCTCAGCCATGAGTTTTATTTTATTTTTTTTAATTTAAGAAGCTCCCATGCTCTTTCACCACCCACAGCTCTGATGACACCAATGTTATGTCTTTTGCTATCTTCCCACAGGTCCTTGAGACTCTGTTTGCTTAGTTACTCTTTTACTCTATTTTGTCTCTGATCAGATTTGTTAATCTCTATTGCTATTTCTTCTAGTTTACTGATTCTTTTCTTATCACATTTATTCTGATCTTCTACCCACCCACTGAGCTTTTTATTTGTTATCGTATTTTTGAGTATTGTACTTTTTGTTTGATTCTTATTTGTGTCTTCTGTTTTCTTGCAGAGACCTTCTAATTCTTTACTGGGTTTCCTTTTCTTTCACTTTTTTTCAAGTATGTTTGTTGAAACATTTTTATAATGGCTACTTTAAATCTTTGTTAGGTATTTCTAACACCTTGTCATTTCTGCATTGGTATCTATTCATTGGTTTTATTCATTTAGGTCTTTCTGGTTCTTAGTAGGATGACTGATTCTCAGTTAAAAGCTTGGCCTGTTTTGCACTGTGACATGAGACTCCGGCTCTCTCATTTAAATCATCTTATCTGGATTTTTCTGATGTGCTCTAGTGGGGGACAGAGCAGCACTGCCTCATTCCTCTGGGCTGAACGCAGAAGTCCAGGTTTCCCACTTGGTCTCTATTGAGACCCCATGGCAAGGCTTCTTGTGACTGCTAGGTGTGGCGTGAGCCTTAGCTCCCCTCATCCTCCACGGCAGTGCGTGGTTGGTCTTGTCACTGGCTGACTTGAATGAGAGCCCAGGCTCCTTGCTTGACCTCCTCTGACATCACCCCAGTAAGGTTGCTAGGCTGTCCTGTTGCATCCTCATGAGGCTCACCACTCAGCCTTTGCTGAGTCTGTTTCACGATTCAACTTTTGCTGGTGTGAGTTCAATTAGGGCCAGGTTTTCTGAGGTATCTGGCTTGAATAGAGTGGTTATTATCTGAAAGTTTTCTGTCTTGCTAAGCTGTTATTTTCCTTTTTCTTTGGCTAGAGAGAGAGAGGCTTCTGAAGAGTCGCTTTTATAAAAAGACTTTGTCCATGTGTGTTTCTAATGAGGTGGCTCTTTTAATCACACTTTTCCAAGTGTGACTATATAGGCAAAAAGAAAACACAGAGAACTTACCACCTTGTCATTGCTCAGGACCCAAATGTTTGTAATAAGTCTGCTTCTCTTTTCAGAGCATTCTTAGGTTTGCTTTGTATATAATGTATAGTGTTGCAGTTGTACTAGCGAGTAGTAAGAAAAAGTACATCCACTCCATTTTCTTGGAAGTAGAAGTTCCCTGATTTTTAAAGAGCCTAAAGAGTTAATAAGACACACACATTTTTTACTCAGAAAATACTGTAGATAACCTTCTGCATCATACATACAGATGTTCCCTGGCCCACACACAGAAAATTTGGAAAACAAGCTAATCTCCAGCCCCCTAAAGCAATTATCACTGGTAAAATTATGTTCCCAGAACACAATATTTATCATTGCCAAAAAAGCACAACAGGATCTTAGTGGTATTTGAATGAGAGAGAAAATCTGGGTATGGTCTCACCATAATGCATGTCAGTGGATGCCAGGCTTCTTGAAGCCCTGTCTTGTGAATTCAAACTCAACTGAGAGAATTCTCCCTGCCAACTTTGGCACTGTGCATCATCTATTAGAGAAGAAAATCAACCTGTGTGCAATTTCTTTCTAGAAGACACTCTGGTGTTCATTCCGGATCCCATGTGTAGCGTCGATATACCCAATGTCTCCAGCTGTTGAAGAAGGGCAGCTGTGACTTCACTGTGGCTATTTCTTAGCTACAGGGATGTGCTGGACAATAACTGACTCATATAGGGATACAAAGTCCCAGTCTCTTGCTGCAATTTGAGATGACTGTTAAATGCCTTCTGAATTTTGGAACTCTCTGCAAGGCTTGCGGAGGCCTCAGTTACAACCACATCATGTGTCGGTTTCTTCCTCTGCTCAATTCTACCACTCACACTTCCCTGTAAGTGTATGTGCTCACAAAATTTCTGCATGCATTATATCTGTATTTAAGTATTTTTTTCATGAAAAATGTTTAAAACATTTTAATTGCCATTTCTTATTTGAACTTTGCATTTCTCTTTATGGTCCTGATCTGGGTGCAAAACAGCATGGACCTTTACTTGTGAACAGAAAATTGCAGGCTAGGCCACAGCCACTCTTCTTATGATCATTTAAAATTTTGTCTCTGAGCCAGGCGCGGTAGTGCACGCTTGTAATCCCAGTACTTTGGGAGGTGGAGACTGGAGGATCCGGGTTCACTGCCAGCAGCAGCTCTCTCTGTCTCTCTCTCTCCCTGTCTCTTTCTCTCTCTCTCTCTCTACCTAGTGAGGCCCTCCGCAACTTTTAAAGTATAAAAAAATAGGGCCAGGAGTGTAGCGTGGAGGTAGAACACCCCTGGGTTCAATCCCTGGTACCGCAAAAAAAAAAATAAATAAATAAAATAAAATTTTGTCCCTCTATCCACTATGCCAATCAAAAGTAAACATTTTATTCAACTCAGGGAAGCGTTCCCAAAGTTTGTTGATTATCTTCTTTGTGCATTGCCTTTATTTTTCTTTTAAATTTTATTTAGACAGATTTTACATTTTGTATAACCCCCATAACTTTTAACTTCTTTGCTCGTATTTAATATTTCTTTGAGTTTTTGCTTTACTTTGTGGTACACTTCACTTAGGTCAATTCTCTTTTTCCAAATAGATTATTTAACCATGAATATTTTAAATATTTCTACTTTTAAATTAATTTTATCATTTCACAATCAAATAGTTAATGTCCATTTACCTCACTCTTGTAAGGATGTATTATTAGCTTGAATCTCTTTAGTTGATAGTATTCTTATTATTATTATTTTAATTTCTCTTTCTCCCTGAATTATCTCTGTGTCTGCCTGGGTCAGTTTCATGTTGGTCCTTGATATTCATGCTGGTTTGTCTATTAGCATTTTGGTGAACTTAGCCAGCCCATTCCATTTTAAAAGGGTTAATTAGCTGGAATGCATTTTCTTTGCAGTTGTGAGGGTCTCTTTTCTTTATGGATTCTTTCTTTGATTAAAATATCTGGTTGGAGCTGGGTATGGTGGCACAGGCCTGTGATCCCAGTACTTGGGAAGCTGAAACAGGATATCAAGTTCAAGAACAGCCTCAGCAATCTAGTAAGATCCTCAGCAATCTAGGGAGACCCTGTTTCAAAACAGAAAGTAAAAAAAATGCTGGGGGATATAGCTTAGAGGTAGAATGCCCCAGAGTTTAATCCCCAGTACCACACACACACACACACACACACACACACACACACACACACCACACAATCTGGTTGGATGAAATTTTTCATAGGGATCTGTAAGTCTAGGAATAATAGTCATGTAAGCAAGCAGGTTAGGGAATATTAAGACAAAATAATAAGCATTTCTCTCAGGAAGGAGCACCTCCAAGAAGTGCTCTTCTGAACAGTCTGTATTTGTAATTTTTCTCTCTACCTTTGTCATTTGTACAGTTTCAGATGTTTTATAAATTGTCCTGTTTCTCTTACAGGTCTCGATATCTATTCTGGGAGCCCTTCCCATACAAATTGTTCATTTTCTATGGAAACACTTTCCTTAGAAGCATTGTGCTGAAAAAAACAGTCTTTTTCTTGTCCTGGTGATTTTTAAAATTTTATTGGTACATTTTATTCATACATCTTGATAAAGTTCAGAGTGGTAGAGGCATACATGCACACAACATTCATTTAGCCCTTACCCAGTTCCCACCCTATTCCCTTCCCTTTCCCTCCTTCCCATGCTCAGCACAGTGATTGACTTTGATGAGTTTGTGTATGTCCATCATGTCCATTGAGGTGTTTCCCTCTTCCCCCCTCTCATCTCCCTCAGGTCACCTTCTTCACTCATCTAAGGTTTCTCCTCTTTGTCTGGACTCCCTCTTATGTCCCATTTTCTCCCTAGCTTCCACATATTAGGGAGAACATTCAACTTTTCACTTTTTGTAACTGACTAATCTCACTTAGCAAAATGTTCTCCAGTTCTATCCATTTCCCTGCAAATGACATAATTTTGTTCTTCTTTATGGCTGAGTAAAATTCCATTGTGTACATATCCTATATTTTTGTAATCCATTCATCTGTTGATGGACATCTCAGCCGGTTCCATAGTTTGGCAACTGTGAATTGTGCAGCTATAAACATAGATAGGCATGCATTACTCTGTTAGCTTGGTTGCCATAGCTGGGTCAAATGGTAGGTTCATTTCCATTCTTCTGAGGATCCTCCACACTGTTTTCCAAAGTGGTTGCACTAATTTGCAATCCCACCAACAAAGTACTAAAGTTTCTATTTCTCCACAACCTCACCAGCATTTGTTGTTTGTGTTTTTAATGATTGCCATTCTTCTTGGGGTTAGGTGAAATCTTGGGGGTAGTTTTGATTTTCATCTCTGTGATTGCTAATGATGTTGAACATTTTCTCATACATTTATTTGCCATTTGTACTTCTTCTTTTGTGAAATGTCTATTTAGTTCACTTGCCCATTTTTTGATTGGGTTATTTGTTTTTTTTGGCAGAGAGTTTCTTGAGTTCTCTGTATATTAGTCCTCAATCAGAGGAATGGCTGTTAAAACTCTTCTCCCATTCTGTTGGCTCTCTGTTGAGGTTCTTGATAGTTTCCTTTGCTGCACAGAAGCTCTTCAGTTTAACACAATCCCATGTATTAATCCTCATTTGAAGTTCTTGTGCCTTTGGGGTCTTGTTGAGGAAGTTTTTACCTACGCCTATGTGTTGGAGTGTTGGTCCCATAACCTCTTCAAGTAGCTGCAAGGTCTCTGGTCTAATTTCCAGGTCTTTGATCCATCTTGAATTGACTCTTGTGCAGGGTGAGAAAGGGGGGTTTATTTCCATTTTTCTGCATATGGATAACTAGTATTGCCACCACCAGTTGTTGAAGAAGCTATCTTTCCAGTGTATGTTTTTGGCCCCTTTGTCAAAAACCAATTGGCTGTAAGTGTGTGGATTTTTTTCTGAGTCTTCTATTCTGTTACATTGGTCTATGTCTCTGCTCTTGTGCCAATACCATGCTTTTTATTACTATGGCTCTGAAGTATAGTTTGAAGTCAGGTATTGTGATGCCTCCTGCATGGTTCTTATTGCTGAGAACTACTTTGGGTTTTACTACTATTATGGGTTTTTTACTGTTCCAAATGAATTTAAGGACTGATTTTTCTGTCTGTGAAGAATGACTTTGGTAATTGAATGGGTATTGCATTGAATCTTTAGATCACTTTTGGAAGAATGGCCATTTTGATGATATTTATTCTGTCTATCCAAGAGCATGGGAGGCCCTTCTATCTTCTAAGATCTTCTTCAATTTCTTTTTTCAATGTTTTATAATTTTCCTTATAGAGGTCTTTTGCCTCCTTGGTTAGGTTTATTCCTAAGTATTTTATTGTTTTGGGGGATATCATGAGTGGAAATTTTTCTGGATTTCTTTTTAAGTGGATTTATTGTTGACATGCAGAAAATAATCTGATTTTATAAGATTGATTTTGTATCCAGACACTGCTGAATTTGTTCATTAGTTCTATAAGCCTTTTGGTTGAGTTTGTTGGGTCTTCTAAGTATAATATCATATTCATCTGCAAATATAGTTTCAGTTCTTTTCCTATTTGTACTCCATTGATTCCCTTCTCTTGCCTTATTGCTCTGGCTAGAGTCTCAAGTATTATATTGAAAAGGAGTGGTGATAGTGGACATCCTTGTCTTATTCCTTTTTTTAAGGGGAACTCTCATACTTTTCCCCCATTCAATATGATGTTGGCTGTGGGCCTATTATATATTGCCTTTATGATGCTGAGGTATGTTCCTTCTATTCCTGTTCTCTGCAGTGTTTTTAGCATGAATGGGTGTTGGATTTCTATGAATGCTTTTTCAGTGTCTATTGAAACGATCATGTGCTTTTATAGTTCTATTTATGTGTTGAATTACATGGATTGTTTTTTGTATGTTGAACCAGCCTTGCATCCCTGGGATGAACCTGACTTGGTCACGGTGTATAATTTTCTTTATATGTTTTTGAATGCACATTGCTAGTATTTTGTTTAGAAGTTTTGCATCTAAGTTGATCAATGATATTGGCCTGTAGTTTTCTTTTCTTGAGCTATCTTTCTTTGGTTTTGGTATTAATGTGATGTTGGCTTCATAGAATGTATTTGGGAGAGTCCCATTTCTTTCTATTTCATGGAATAGATTGAGAAGTATTGGGATTAGCTCTTCTATAAAGGTTTTATAAAATTCACCTGGGAAACTATCTGGACCTGGGCTTTTTTTTTTTTTTTTTTTTTTGATGGTAGGGTCTTTATTACTGCTTCAATTTCTTTGGTTGCTATTGGTCAGTTTAAATTTTCTATATCTTCTTGATTCAATTTAGGAAGGTTGTATGTGTCTAGAAATTTGTCAGTTTCTTCCAGGTTTCCATTTTGTTGGAGTATAGATTCTCAAAGTAGTTTCTGATAATCCTCTTGATTTCCATGCTGTTTGTGGTAATATTACCTTTTTCATCTCTTATTTTAGTAATTTGGGTTGGTTCTGTCTTTCTTTTGGTTAGGTGGCTAGTGGTTTTATTTTTTTGATAAACCAAATTTTGGTTTCGTTGATTTTTGTATTTTTTTATTCTCTACTTCATTGATTTCTACTCTGATTTTAATGATTTCCTGTCTTTTAATGGCTTTGGGATTAGACTGTTCCTGTTTTTCAAGGGCCTTGAGGTGGCAATTTTAAATAACATTAGGAAAACAACATATCCAGGCGCTCTAGATGGAATTCCTTCATCAATTACCCTGATAACTCTCTGACCCCCCCCCACTATTTCTTTCTTTTTCTTTTTCATTCTCTCTCTTTCTCCTTATCTTCTTCTTTCTTTCTTTCTTTCTTTCTTTCTTTCTTTCTTTCTTCTTTAATGGAAGCAAAACTAATTTTTATCTTAGGTCTTTTGCATTGATATTATCTCTTTGATTTCTTCAGTATTAATTTATTTGATTTCTCAGGCCAAAGCCTTTCTTTTTTCTTTTTTCTTTTTTTCTTTTTTCTTTCTTAAGAAACATTTGGTCAAGCAGTAAATTCTACAGGCTCTACCTTCAAAACATATCCAGGATCTACCCACTTTCATTGTCATTAATTTGCACCCTGGTGTTCAACCTTTGTAACTTTTTCCTAATCTATTTTGGCCAAGGACTGTGAAGACATGCCTCACTTCTTTGAGATCTAAGGATACCTCAGAATGGATATCTTTGAGTTGTAAAGTGCTTGGTTAAGACTAAGAATTATTACTTCAATTTTATTTTGTTTTCACGGTTGAAATGGGAGTTCTCTTGGAGGAAAGTGTGGTAAGGGTTTTTTTCTAAAGATTACATTAAAAGGGAGATTATGATATTACTATATAGAAGGGTTGCCAGTAACTCCTCCCCAAAATGCAGGATTATAGACATACTGCCTCATATTCACTACTGTAAAAATATTAAGGACCATGGACCAGGAATCATGATATTATAAACTTTAGAAATATTATCATCTCCTATATTTTAATTTACAAAATTCATCCTTTTTAACTGTTTTTAATCAGTGATCAGAGATAAAACTCAAAGTACAATGAGTCTATAATGAGGAAATTTTTAAAAAGCCTGTTCTATGTCCCATCAGCTCTCCTTCTAAGTAAAAAGAAGAAACTCCAAATCAATTACAGTAGGGTTTTCACTGAACCTGGCCTCAGAATACCCCTTAAGTAGTTCTTCAGTCTGTTGCTGATTGCCTGAGCCAATGTGAACTGAAGATACTTGCTGGCCATTCCTGACTTACAGGCTTGTCACAGAGAATAAGGGTAAGGGGGTGTGAGTGATGATGACATTGGGGGAAATCTGGAGTGGTGGTATCTCATTGCTCTGCAAGCCATAAAATGGAGAGAAAATTTGTAATTTCCTAAGGGGTAGAATATTCATCACAGCTGCCGAAAGGAGAAAAAGTCAGGTTGAGTAACTAGAGTCTATGACAAAGAAAGGAAGACAAATTAACATAAGAAGCTGAGTGTCTGGGTCTGAGAAAGCTCATGGGATGTAGGCAGAAGAAAGGCTGCTTAGGACTGTATATTGGACTCCTGTTAGGCACCACCCTGAGTTCCTGCAACAAAGCCCTCTCCATCCTCCCCTACATCTTGACCTTAGCTGGAGCCAAACATCTTGCTTTCCAACTGAAGAGGACCTAACAAGAGTGCTGGATCCAAATTTCTGCTACTGCTGCTGCTGCAGGTGGAGTAGCCCATTGTTATGGTCAGATATAGAATGACTCCTGTTAAGCTTAGGGTTGACATAGTTCAGTCAGGAGGGTTGTAATCTCATCAGTAAATAAATCCACTGTAATGGATTGATCTGGGTGGTGGCCAGGCCTATAGGGTGTGCCTAGAGAAGGTGAGTCCCTGGAAGTGCAGCCTTGGGGATTATATGTGGTCCCTGATCCCCTTGCTTGCTCTCTCTGCTTCTGGTCTCCATGATGTGAGGAGCAGAGCCTATATGCTTTCCCTCTCTCTGCTTCCTGCCACCATGCCCTGAGATTCACAGACCCTGGCCTCACATACACAGAACTCTAAGATGTCCAAAAACTGCTAACAAATAAATCTCTTTCCTTTCAGTTGCATAGTCAGGTCTTTGGATTATAGCAATGAGGATGATGACTGAGACACCCATGCATTGCCTGACTTATAAAGAAGGTTGTTGTGCATAGTGACCCAAAGGATCCTGCCTGACAGGAGTGACTGAGGGTGTGGCTAATGCCCCCTATGACAGACTTCAGCCAATAGAACATGAGTTACAGGAAAGAATCAGATGATATATTATTTTTTCCACTCCATACTGTATTGACAGACTGCTCTCAAACATGATATTCAAATAGACCCTTTGGAAACATCTCGGAAGACCAAGGGATCAGCTGCACTTGTAACAGAGCAGTGACCAGCCTGGTGACACTTTCTTGGATTTCTTCCCATTCCTTCCTTGACTTTTTCCTTCCTTCTCTTTTTGCTTTCTTCCTGCTTCCTCAGAATTGCAGCCCCCAAGAGGCTTTTGTTTCTTGTTCTTTTTTCTATACACACCCAGCTAAGGCAGGCTGGAAGGTACCTACTTGTGGATCAGCAAACATATTTTAATCAGTCCCTAGGTTCAGACAATGGGTACAACTTTACTAACCTTCCACAGAGGCTGTTGTGTAATTAAATGTGTCGGGTACAGTGTCTGATACCAAGCACTTTTTCATGGTATATAAAGTCATTTACTTTTGTTCCTCTCCATTTTGTCTGTGACTACAGAAAATTAGACAATGTCAATAATCCCCTCTGGCATTATTATTTGGTGATCGCCATCCTTGGCCATCACTGGAAAAGAGAGGCTATTAGAAGAAGGACAATCTATGGCTTGGTCTCTGGGTCAGGCTGTCCCGCTCATCCATCCCTGGCCAGGCTGTTCACAGCTGCAGTGAACAACTCTATTGTAAGGAGACTGGAGTGATCATTTTTCTGTGATTTTTCCTAGAAAATCATTTTAAATGTCTCTTCCAAAGGAAATGGGAAAATGCTGTGGGGACACAAGCAGTTATCAAACGGCTAAGAGCTGCAGTTAGCGTTGGACGCTCAGGTCTGGCTCATTTATAGTCGCCTCAGGCAGCTTCAAACACCTCAGAGCTAACCGAGGAACGTTGACACCAGCTCAGCTCTCCAACACTTGCCGTGGAAGGCCTTTTTCTCATAATAGGCATTGAAAAACGCCCTGAGTTTCTACCCTGTACCAGGCAACCTGCTGGTTCCAGGAAATGGACAATGATTCAAACCTGACCCAAATGAGCGATACCCAGCACATATTCTGGTTAGGGATACACATATAAAAATAGACAGTATTAATGCAATATACAAGACCATGAGAACAATAAGCACAAGAAACTGTAGTACCAGGAAGTAACCAGAAGCAAGTAGATGAATCTTATCACTTTGGTCTGGTAGAAACTCAAAAGGGTCACATGGATAGGAAGGCATTTGATTGAATCCCAAAGGGCCAATAGCACACTAGCAGTATAGGGAACACAAGCCTTGATGTAGACACACTTGACCTTTAATTCCAAATCTACTTTCCAGATGTGTGAATTTCATCATCACTTTTTTTTTTTTTTTTTTTTTTTTTTGGTGGTACTGGGAATGGAACCCAGGGGCATTCTACCTCTGAGCTACATCCACAGCCCTATTTTCTTATTTTATTCTGAAACAGGGCCTCACTAAGTTGTTGAGGCTGGCCTCAAACCTGAAATCCTCCTGTTTCTGCCTCCCAAGTACTGGGATTACAAGCGTGTGCTGCCATACCTGGCTTCCTCATCACTTTTATCTCTCTTTTTTTCCTCACCTACAAGTGGGCAAAATGGTTAAATATGTCTTTTATGAGAATGAATTGTGTAATGTAGAGACAAGGATAGGCTAAGCATGCAATATTGGTAATAGTTACCAATAACTCAGCAGGGAAATTCTTTGAGGAGAGCTTCGGAGTTCTGTCAACACAAGCTCCATCTCATTCCTTTCTCTCAGCATCAATTGGAGGTACAAGAACTACATAATTTCTAGGAAGCTCAGTTTATTTATCTGAAAATGAATATTGTATTTTTGTTTTGTTTTTTGTTTGTTTGTTTGGTTTTGTGGTACTGGGTATTGAACTCAAGGGCATTCTACCTCTGAGCTATATCCTCAACCATTTTTATTTCTTAATTTGGAAACAGGGTCTTGCTAAATTGCTGAGGGTCTCTCTAAATTGCTGAGACTGTCCTCAACATGCAATCCTCCTGTCTCAGCCTCCCAAATACTGGGATGACAGATGTGTGCCCCCATGCCCAGTTTAGATGCAGCTTGTTTTAAGGCATCTAAAATATAATGACCATTTGATAAATGTTGTTCTTCTGCTGTGTCTGCCAAGAAATGATTTACCCAGATTTAGTTTGAAGCCATGTATCCTTAAGTGATGATGAAGTCCTCTACTTTTTTGTCTCTCAAGGTCTCTCTCCTGCTTCCCTCTGAGGAAAGACGTCAATGATCCTATTTTATCCTAGTGGGGTAGGGTTTGGAGGTTGATAATTCTTGTTCACTGGGAGTGAACAATGAGGAAACCATCCCTAGTTATAGAGGAGGGAGCTACACATCTTTTGCTATGAAAACCATTAATACACCCATGAATGTGAAGATGCTTCAATTATTCTTTTCTAAAAAAAAACCTCAGACAAACCAGGAGTGATGTCCCACACCTATAATCCTAGTACTTGGGAAGCTGAGACAGGAGGATTGGAGGTTCAAAGCCAGCTTCAACAACTTAGTGAGACCCTATTTCTAAATAAAAAATAGGGCTGGGGGTGTATCCCAGAGGTAGAATACCCCTGGGTTCAATCCCCAGCACCACCAAAAAACAAACAACAAAAAAACCCTCAGACAGTTTCTTTAAAGTTCTAGGAAATATGTGTGGTTTTGTGTGCAAGGTTTGTGATTTTAAAGTTCTAGAAAATATGCATTATTTTGTGTTCAATATTTGTGATGGGGGGAATTAGGAGAAATATGAGATGAGAACACAGTTCTCTTGCTCTCTCTCTCTTGACTCTCTCAGCCCAGTGGCAAGCATTCTGCTGATCCTTAGATCCCACCCATAGTTTTTTAAATTTCCCCAGTAAAATCTTCCCCTTTCTCTAGCTCTGCCATTCTCTCTCATCTCTCTCTGCTCTTTCCACTTACTTCCTTTTCCTGTCTTATATCAATGCTCTTTCCCTCCAAGTAATCAAGTACTAGTCCCCACATTTCTTGTACCTTGGAGGTAATCTGCCTCCATGATAAGTTTATGTCGAGAGAGACCCACTGCCTCTGAGAACAGTGCCCCCTGGCCCCACCAGAGAAGAGATGAAGATAAACACTAATCCTGCATCTAAAATCAAGGAAAAAAGAAAATCTCACGCCATTAAGATAAATCATCTTTTCCAAACCTCTATTTAAAAATTACATAAATATTAGCATTTAGCATTTTGGACCCTATTTTCAAATGAGTGACCAACTCTGACCTTATTCTATAAAGGGAGCTGTTTATCCCTCCCTGTCCTAGGTTACAGTGTTGAACTTCGTGAATTAATCTTCTCTGGCTGGTACCTGCCCATATTCTCTCCCTCTTATGGCCACAAAGTTATAAAATTGCTGGTTTATTTCCTTGTGGGTGTGGTTTTAACCATTCTATGAGTTTTTAGTAAGTCCTGCCTCTTGGAGCAAGGACATCTATGATGTTGGATGATAATGTGCCCTACCTAGCACGTGTAAGTCACCTTCCATTGCACAAAGTCCTTTTCACACAAACATTATCTCATTATCTCACCCTCATAAAGTCATCACGACAGTGGGATATTATCATTTACATTGTTTATAGAAGGTGAAAGAGCTTCAGTGTATAAATTACAGGACAAAATTTATGCATACATCTACGAAGTCCCTGAAACGTAATGGAGAACCAGTATCTGTTAACGAGCCAAACTGAACTTAACCAAGCTCATAAATGCAGTTGGATAATCTCTAAGATTCCTCTAAGATTTATCAGTTTAAGATTTGGACTTTATTTTGGACAGATATTATTGTCCCCCTGCCTTAGTATATTTAAAGGCCACAAAATATTGGAAAAAAGATTTGAAATAGCAACTCTGTCTTTGATAAATACAGTTTGACACAAGAATTTGGGAATGAGTGTTTAAGGATCAAGTGAGTTTAATCTCAGTTGGGACATCCTACTTAAATCTTCTTGGAATTGCTTCCCCCCCACACATGATGGTTAGAAGCTAATGGCTGTCTATGTCCTCCTGTCAGCTGCCCTTATTTTCTTTAAGGATTATATTCCCACCACTAATCATGAGGTACATCTTTCATTATGACCTGGAAATTTCTTGTGTATAGAGTAGAGACTTACTGGAGAGGTGGAACAGCTGAAGGGACTGACGAGTCACTCCTAGTTTCAAAGCAATGCTAAGAGAGAAATGCCACCACATGCAATTATTCTTCTACCAGTTAATGGCTAAGAGGTACACTGGGAAACGGGATGTGCTCATCTTTTGGGAAGATCAGCAATGAGATAGCAGGTGATTGATATGAAATATAGAGTCTCTCTCTCTCTCTCTCTCTCTCTCTCTCTCTCTTGCACACACATACACACACACACACACACACACACAGTGTAAGTGTTGCTCATTTTGGAAAGATTTGAGGTTCGAGATGGATAATGAAAGAAGGTGAAGTTTCTCTGTCGCTCATCTCTCTTATTCTATCCCTTGAAGAGTTGGTGTTCCTATGTAGAAATGATAGAAAAGCAAGCTAAACCGACATTCCTATTGCTCCTTCTTCATTGTTAATCCACAAAACTATACCCAGAGATTTGAACCCTGACTCGCTCTGTCTTTCTCTGCCGCTCTGTCTCTACCTCTCCCTTTCTCATACACTTGCACATTCATGACCACAGTGAGAAATGGCTATGTAATCTTTAATCAGTAGCTGAGCTTTTTAGGGAAAACATACTTAGTATTTAGACTGTTCATCTGATGCTTAGATTATTTTGGCCACCTTAAACATGCTATATTAATAAATGGCTTTGGGTTGACTTGTAAGTGACCATATTGTCATTCGTGGTTCTCCAACATATCTTTCTAAACTGAAAATTTTACCACTGTCCACCTCATATCCAATTACCCTGTGAAACTGTAAGCTTCCACGCTCTAAATACAAAGTCTCCAATATGTGGACTACCTGGTTCATTCTTCATTTGCCAAATCCTACCAGTTCTTTAAAGATCAATATAAATGCCACCTTCATTCTCACAACATAATAGATTAGAGCTGGAGATGAATACCCACCCTAACCTGAATTTTGCTTAAATACCTATTTTGTTCACACTACTTGATTAAAAGTCTTTGAAGATAGGAACCTTGCCTGATTCTACTTTTTATTGATCATAAGGCACAGTGAACACACAATTAAAATATAAAATATTTTGAAAAAATCAATAAACAGGAGATACAGAAACAGTTTTCTTCGAATAAAATTAGTGTAAAAAATAAATCTGGTGACCAACTTTGATATATCTTCACCTGCTACTGGAATGGGCGCTCTTTTTCTTGGACGGTGGTGTTGGAGAGGAAATGGTGACTTCTGTCTTGTATTCTCAGGGATTACGTGCAAAAGGTTTCAGTAAGTATTTGTTAAATAAGTGATTGATTGCTAAAGCCTTGTTCGTCTCAGCTTTTGGCTTGGCCAAGAATCCTCTAAAAAAGAGCAACGTGACTCTTAATTCTACATAAACAATGGTGTACTATCTTCTAAGGCTTTACTGAGACTCTAAGATCTTTTCTTTTTCAGAATTCACTTCAGTCTCTTTCCACTATCTTTTCTAATCCTCTGTTGCTCTAAAGCAACAAGAGCAACATGGTCAACTAGAATTAAGATTCCAGTCTTAGATCACAAGACTTAAGTCTGATTAAATTGGTGTCATATAATAAAAAGAATTTGGGGATAAAAATATCTAACTTCAACTCTGTTTCTGGCTTGCTGAGTGACCTTGAAAACGTCACTTCTTTTCTTTGGTTTTCTATGACTTGTTCATAAAATAAAGTTGGTTTTTTTTGGCAGAGATAACAAGTTCCTTTCTGAACAGTGAAAATACAACAGTTTGTAGTGTAATTAGAGAATAATTAAGCCCTCTTCAATAAAGTTATCAATAAAAAATGATAATTCTTGGAAACAATTAACGTCAGTGAAACATTGGGTTCAGGCACACCCCTTGCAAGCTCACAAACATTTCTACATGCTTGGATGTTAATTTTGAGTGCTGCAGAAAGAGAGCATCTGTTGAATTTTTGGAGAAAATCAAAATTGGTACTAATTTTCAATGGCAGAAAAATATGATCATGGTAATTATGGTATAATTATGATGCCCTAAATCTAATTTTAGCATCTGGGTTTAAGAAAGAATGGAAAACCAATATAAAGGAAGACAAAAACACACCAGCTTTCTACTTCCCAAAGATAATGGGACCATCAGAAATAACAGGATTGGGTTATGAAAAAAATCATTATCCATAAGCCTTACTTATTACAACCCCCTCCAAATTTTCTTTTGTGAGAAATATTCCATTTTCAGATGAAAAATACAGGAAGAATAATTTTTTAGAAACTGTATTAGAGAGTCCCACTACTTTTTGAGGGGATACTTCTGAGCCATGCTGAACCCACCGGACATTTTCCTCCATACTTCTATCATGTGCAGATAGATCTGCATGCTATTGTCCTGATACCATTCAATCAAAACAGGAATTTATGAACCAAAGAGAAATACACTGCATTTTTGTTCCAGGGAGGAATAATTTCCTGATAGTTAGAACTGAAAGACATTTGAGCAAAAGGAAAATATTTTGGTGTAGGGAAGGAAATAGCCAGATGAACATGGATAGGAATCTTTGGCCCAACACTTATCAGCCATGGAACATTCATGGCCTCCATTACTTATCTGCAAAAACAGAGTAATAATACTCATTCATGAGATTATTCCTAAGAATGATGATAATAGGAGTAAAGCACCTATCAGTATTTGGTAAGTAGCAGATGTTCATGAGTGAAATATTTATTCTTTTCCCCACTAAGTGGGTATTTCCTAAAATGTAGTCTTTAACCAAGCACTTGCATCAATATCATGGTCTGCTTCCTAAAAAAATGAAAAGCCAGCATTTCCACTGACATTATGTACGTATGTGGGAAAACTAAGGCCAATCTCAATATCTTCTATGGGGAAGGGGGGAGTGGGGAGGGAGCCAGGGGAAAACTCACCAACTGCTGTGTGTATGTATGTCACTATCACTATGAGCTACATTATGATATGAAACTATAATGCACCAATAAAAGTATTAAAAATGAGCCGGCGTGGTGGCGCACACTTGTAATCCCAGTACATGGGAGGTTGAAACCAGAGGATCCTGGTTCGTGGCAAACCTCAGCTACTTAGTGAAGCCCTCTGCAACTTAGTGAGAGCCTGTTTCAAAATAAAGAATAAAAAATTGGGCTGTGGGTGCAGCTTGGAGGTAGAATGCTCCTGGGTTCAATCCCCAGTACCTCAAAAAGAGTATTAAAAATGGAAAAACCTTTTAAAATAAGAGAGTAAATCACTTGAGTCTTGTTGTCTTTTGACTTTCACAGGTAGCTGACCTACCTACAAAGCAATATTTCAAAAATAATATATCCTAGGATTAAGTTAATTAGGATTCAGAATTTGTATCACCAAATGTTTCTAACAATTTCCAGTCATTTTTACAACCACATATATCACTTATACAAATAAGGATGACCAGAGACAAAAGTATCCCGTCCACCCTGTATTTGGCAGTGGAAGTTATTTTTGTATTTAATCATTACCTGGAGTAAAGGGTTTAAACATCTTCTAACAATTAATAGTTCTTCAGCAAAGTGATAAAACTAAGTTTAAAGATCAAAAGAAAAAGACAGGAGAGCTCACTTTTGTCTACCCTCTCTCTCAACCCAGTCTCTATATTTGGGACCTTTTACCATCTTTACTACAAAGGATACCACATTCTTTGATTAGATTTTTTGTTTTACAAAACCAATAAAAACATACTTATAAACCCAAATGCTCATAGATGTGTACAAGAAGCAACTGCATTTATGCAAATCATTTCGTAAAGAACACTAAGATACAGATAATATTTGTAATTTAGGGTTATTTTTGTTTTGTTCTGTTTTGGTCTGGAGCAAGTGATTCCATTTCAAAGAGTTATTAAAAATCTTTTTTTCTTTTCTTCTCCACCTACCCAACCAGTTGGCTTTGTGGATTTTCCCTTCCTTTCACTTGTCATCAGAAGGCCCCACACAACATAGTCAGAACTATAAAACAGGAAGCTGTTTCAAATCTTACACATTTTTTCCACATTTGCTCCCCCCCCATTCAGGCTGATGTCTTTATCCTCAAGCACAAGTGACTATAACATCAGAAGTTAAAAAGAGAAGGCAAAGACTTGATGTTATTTTGGGACCAAAGTGATTCTTGATTCTTAAGAATTTTTTAGTATACGCAAAATGTACACTAAAAAAAGGACAGGAAATGTCATGAGATTGAAACCTTCCTAAAATTGGCTGATATAATTTCCTCTGTATAATAACATCCTTAACTTCAGTGGCAAAAGTTTACTTCCAGAAACGCATGTCTCATTTGAATGCAGACACAGACATCTGAACAGGGAAGCTCTTTGGTTGTGCGGCCATTCACAGTGGTTTCATGAGGAGGATGTTGAGTTCCGGACTCTCTTTGGCTAGAAGGTCATTTGTTGGCTCACTCACTGAAACACTGGCTTTTTTTTTTCCAGCCCCAAAGTGTTTAAGGGTTCCCTGTAAAAAGTTTTTTTTTTTTTCTTTTTCCTCCAATCCCACCCATGGCCTCTGGCCTTTACTTGGGATCCATTCAAGGCAAATTTACATTTTATAGTCAGAAAGCTATACACATGCAGGACTTAAAAATTAAGAATTGTTAGCCCATCTTTTGTCTTAACAATTTATTAAAGATGAAATTTCAAGGCACTGCATAATTTAGACTCATGTTTTGTTTCTAGTCTATCCTGCCTGATTCATTTATTTATCTAGTTGTTCTCTCATTCCTTCATTCAGCAAACATTCACTGGTCCACTGTGCAAAGCAGCATTGTGTCCAATGAACATTATAATTATGAGGTGTGACAAAGACGACAATGATGATGATGATGATGATGATGATGATGATCACAATGATGGCGTTGATAATGGACATTTGGATATAAGCGCACTTTATAAACCTCCATTTATTCCTCACCATGGCCATGTGATTTTGGTTGTTCAAGGTTCATCTTTGTTTCATGGATGAAAAAACTTATGGTTCCACAAGAATTGGGTGAAGCAAAGTGTCAGTTCACATCTCTTACTTCAATTATTATATTCTTTCAGAACATGTAGAGGGATACAATAATGAATATAGTCTTGTCTTTGTCCTCAAAAAAACCTCAGTCAAATAACATAGCAAAAATATACACAGAAATAATTGTAATACCTAGGAAAAACTGATTAATATCACTCAAGTGTAAACATATATCTCAAATGTAAGCTATGATAGAGAAGCTTATTTCAGACCAACATTCTTGAAAATCATGACTATAAATGCTGGGGTACTTGTCAAAACATAATTGTGATTTTGTCAAACCATGACTACAAAAGCATGGTTTGACAAAATAGAAATTATAAAGTCATTAACAGAGCAACCAAGAAAACCAAGACTGGAGCAGAGTCAAAATCCCATTACAAGGTTCCCCTAGGGGCATTTCTCAATTTCTAAATAGGGTGGTTTAAGAGTCCGGGTCTCACAAAGTTGCAGAGGGCCTCACTAAGTAGAGAGAGAGAGAGACAGGGAGAGAGAGAGAGAGAGAGAGAGAGCAAGCTGAGGCTGGCCGCGAACCCGAACCCGGATCCTCCGGTCTCTGGCTCTCAAAGTACTGGGATTACAAGCATGCGCCACCACACCCGGCTACTTAGCACTCTTAAAGAATGAAGGAAAATAATATTTGTGCTCAGAAGTGAATTGAATTTTCTATAAAGGTTTTAAACTAAGGCACTTGGCAATTCCTAAGGTGCTCAAAGCCAAAAGCTAAATAGAGAGTAACAACTAAGACACTAAAACAGAAAACAAAAACAAAATCAGCTATCATGGTGCTTGGAAGGCAGTTCAATTTTCAGTAAGGAGAAAGGAACTTAGTAAACCTCTAATTTTCAGTTAAGACCCCTGAAACATTATATCCTATTAATGTGAACACACTGCAAATAGAGAAGCCCTTGCCATAACTAAAAACCTCCAATTCCAGGTTATTATAAAGTGCTGCTCTTTACTATATCAAGGAGCAGAAAAGAAAAGAAATCCTCTTTGGAAAAAATAACACTTCTCAGAGCACCTACTCTTTTACATATACAGTATTTACTATTTAATATGAAAGTACCAGGCAGATAAACAGCATGAAAAACTGGAAATTAAGAGAAAAACATAAAAAGTCAGCAGTGACAGGTTCACAGCTGAAAGAGAGTTTGAAATAATTAAAAGCAGATTTTAAAAACAATTGTGAGTAGCATTTAAGAAAACAGATAACAGATAACAAGATCCAGAGTTTTGCATAATTATTAGAAACCATAAAAGAAATCAAAATGGAAACACAATTCAGATATAGGGAAACAAAGTAATCATTAATTAAAAGTTAGATTATTCACATTTTTAAGGAGAACAAAGGAAAAATGGAAATTAAGAAAATGAGAATAAAAATAAAATTCAAAACATAAAAATGAAAATAAGTCAAAGATTAAGATGAATTTTAAAAAGAGATTAAAGAGAAAACAGCATAAAAGTCACATGAGACATGGGGAAAATATATGATGTATTTATAATTGGAGCCCCAGAAAGAGAAGAGAAATAATATGTGTGAAAAGCAATATGTGTAAACATATTGGATAATTTTCAAGAATGATAAAAGGCATCAAACCACAGGTTCAAGAGGCAACCACAAACCCAAGAACATAGTAAAGAGTTAAACTGCTAAAAAAAAAATGAAGAGATCTCAAAAGTTACAAGATACACACACACACACACACACACACACACA
The DNA here is from genome assembly GCA_004027185.1 of Glis glis. Taxonomy (NCBI): domain Eukaryota; kingdom Metazoa; phylum Chordata; class Mammalia; order Rodentia; family Gliridae; genus Glis; species Glis glis. The sequence goes on along the minus strand of PVJS01002352.1, from coordinate 7,058 downwards.
CACACATATATTTTATATGTATAATATATATAACATATATTATCACACATATACCATCTGGTATATATATACAGACAGTATACATATACATCTTATATATGTACTATTTGCTGTTTAATGTGAAAGTTCCAGGCAGATAAACAGCACCAAAAGCTGGAAATGAAAAGAAAAACAAAGTCAGTCAGTAGTGACAATTCACAGCTGACAAAGAGTATGATGAGATATATATATATATTATATATATATAAATATATATATTTATATATATACACACAATAATATAGATAACAATACAGATAAAAATTACAGTATTCTACTTCAGAACAAGCTAAAATACCTTAAGTCAATTATATAAGACATAAAGGAACAAAAGAGATTAAATGATAACACGGAGTGCTGACTTTTCAGCAGAAGTAGTGTAGACGAGGTGACAGTGGAACAGCCACTTAGAAGTACTGAAAGAATATAACTACTGCCTAGAAATCTATACCCACTACCAAACAAAACAGATAATTAGACTCTAGGAAATGTGCTCTAAAATAAAGACCAAAGGCAGCCTTTCAGATGGAAATACAAAATGTAGGTCAATTAACCCAATTGACCAACACATAACCCTGCCCAGAGCAACAAATATGTACTTTTTGTGCCTAAATTGAGCATTTACTAAAATTAACCATAGCTTGGGTCACAAAGCTAGTCTCAATAAATATTAAAGTATTTAAACTACATAGAATAGCCACTTCAGTCACAGTGGCATTTAGCAAGAAATTAATAACAAATAGATTACCTATGAAGTGCTCAGGGGATTCAGAGAAGGTAAGAGCCACACTGTAGATTCTGAACTTCCCAGAATCCCCAAAGTCATGGGCCACATTGCAACTAAACCAAGTGATAAAGTATCCTCATGAGCCCCCAGAGACAAACCAACCACCAAGAGTACCTAAAGGCCAAGGAGTCATCAGGTTCTTAGCAGCAGACAGAAACTAGAAGCAGCAGAAGGAAGGATGCACTGTGAGCCAGCACAGGGTGCAGGAGGACACTGAGGGTCACAGCAGAGTCATCCAGAAGCAGCCCACAAAACTGACAGTGCCTTTCGCCACTCCAATTGCAGGTAATGCTGAATGGCTGCTTGAATGGGCTCCATCACGCCAGACTTTACGAACTCTCAAAACTCGACAGTCAGAGCTCCTTTCCTGGACCTGCTCCACATTAAGAAGAAGCAACTAGAAGTTGAACCAAAATGGAACTAAGGAAAAATGAGAGAAAGCAAGAGTGGGGAAAGGACAGGTGAGAGGCAAGGAGAGGAGACTGGGAAGGTGTGGATCGCAGCATAGGAGAAAGGAGCCATCAAGTCCCTGAAGCTCTACCTAGAAAGCAAAAGAGGTGGAGAAATTAAAATGCTACCCGAACCTTACTACCTTCTAAAAATTCATAGAAGTTGATTTCACATGAAGCTGAGGAGTATTGAGGTTGTATCTCATGAAAAGTGGAATAAAACAAAACAAAACAAAATTCCTAGAAACAATAACATACCAGAATGTCATTCACACAATACAGATGAAAATTACAGTATTCTACTTCAGAACAAGCTAAAATACCTTATGTAAATTATATAAGACATAAAAGAACAACATATATAGAAATTAGAAAAACTCAGACATGATTTGGCCAATCTCAGGAGATAATTGGAAATGATTATCGTATTGATTGCGGTACCGGGGATTGAACCCAGGGGCATTCTACCTCCGCGCTACACTCCCGGCCCTATTTTTTTTTTTTATACTTTATTTTGAAACCGGGTCTCACGAAGTTGCAGAGGGCCTCACTAAGGAGAGAGAGAGAGAGAGCTGGGGCTGGCCGTGAACCGGATCCTCCGGTCTCCACTTCCCAAAGTTCTGGGATTACAAGCGTGCGCCACCATGCCCGGCTGGAAATGAAAATATTAACATCAGCAATGAATTAACATTACCTAGAAGATACAGAAGAATGAATGAACACAATAGAATATGCCGAAGTGTTTTTTGTGGACTTCATATTTCATCATTTCTTGGGCCCAAGAAATGTTAATAGTTACTTGTCCCTTCATATAAAGGTAATGGGAAAACACAGACTGCGCGCTAATTTCTTATAGAACAACACAGCAGGAAGCAGATCTCTGAGAAGCCATGTGAACACTTAGCTTTTACACATGGTTGTCCAGCCACCAATCACTGTTGCATGTTTAGGGCAGAATGAAAGGAATAAAAATTATAAATAATATCCAGTTTCCTATCTTTAAATTCTACCACCTTCCATTGCTGCTCTGAGGACTAACATGCCAAGAGAATGCACTGAATGAGAATTTAGATTTTAAGACCCAACAAATACAATTCTTCTTTTTTAAAGTATATTTTTATTTTTCAAGGACACATAGTGATTGTACATATTTATGGGGTTCAGTGTGACATCTCAGTACATGTGTACAATGGGTGATGGTCAGATCAGGGTAATTGGCACATCTTTCACCTCTGACATTTATCATTTCTTTGTGTTGGGAATATTTGAAGTCCTCTCTAAGAGCTGTTTTGAAATATTCAATTAATTTTCAACCCTAGTTTTCTACTGTGCTATAGAATATCAAGTTATTGCTCTTAGCCAACTGCACCACTGAACTTGTTAGCAATCCTCTATCACCCCTCCCCCAAACCCTTTCCAGTCTCTGATAACTGCTATTCTGTTATATACGCTAAGAGAACAATGTTTTAGCTTCCAGATAGAAGTGAGAACATACAGTATTTGTCTTTTGGAGCCTGAATTATTTCACTTAACATTCTTTAGTTCTGTTCATATTGTTACAAATGACAGAATTTCAATATTTCCTGGCTGAATAATATTCCTTTGTGTATACATATACCACATTTTCTTTATCCATTCACCTGTTGATGGACATAGTACTCCAATAAAGATGTGGGTGGCTATGTCTCTGAACTGCTAATTTCAATTCCTGTGGATACATACCCGGTAGTGGAATTACTGGATCATATGGTAGTTCTATTTATAGTGTTTTGAAGACACTCTCTCCTTGTTTTCATGGTGGCAGTTCTAATTTACATTCCCACCAGCAAGGTGTAAGAGTACCCCTTTTCCCACATCCTCACTAGAAGTTTTAATTTGTCTCTTTGGTAACAGCCATCCTAACTGGGGTGAGATGATGTCTCATTGTGCTTCTTATTTGCATTTCTCTGATAATTAGTGACCAACAAATATTGACTCTTATAAAATGTGTGAATATAGGCACATAACTAGGTCTCAGAAATTTCATATGCTAAGAGAGAATGACATCATCAGCCTTTTGGTTGACATCATAATATTTAACAAAGTTTCTGGCAGATACTAAGTAGTCAATAAATTGTTTCTATTATTGTTATTACTACTATCTAATACGTTGCGATCCCTGAGCCCTGTACCTGGCATGTGGAGCTATTCACTATGTTCATGGCATGCTGCTAGAAGGACACAAAATGAAAGATATTATAATCCATATATAAGCATGGTTTTTCTTGTTAAGTCTCTAGTTTTGGCAAGCACCTTACTTAAAAGGTGGCAATTTTCATTTGGCATGATGTTTACTTGCATGCACATTGTCTGTCTGTTTTGACCTTTTTTCTTAACTTCTACACAAAATAGGGGATGTGCAAGGCCTTGCATATGAGAAATGCATCTTCAAGGGTCAGAAAAAAATGTGAGGATGAGGCTCTGAGGGAGAAAGGAAACCTTTCTTGATGGGGGAGGGGGTGGGTGAAGGGTCTATGGTACAGAGTAGCCTAAGAATTCCTTTGGCAGAGAGTCCTAGGCTTAAAAGAAATGTTGGAGTGTCTCCCCCTTCCTGCCACTGAATGTTGAATATACAATGTTTAAAAGCCTCAGTTATATTATTTCATACATATGTATGTAACTTCGCCATTTTGCTCTGCTAGTTTCTCGACTCTTTTAATATAGGAATCTGTTTTATACCCTATGTTCCTTTTGGGCCTGATATATATAGCTGCTCAATAAATGTGTGTTGCTAAATGAAGGAAGACATACATAGAATTTGGAGTTCCACATTTATGTTGTTACTCCATTGCTCAAAAATCATTGGAATCAGGATGAAGACAGTGCTCCGGCCTTGGGCTATGATGTCCTTGATGTGTAATGAAATTTATACAAGCGATTAACTTCCCTGATTCTCAATTTTCTCCTCTGTAATATTGAGTTACTACTAAAATATGTGCAACATAGTGCAGAGCTCAATTATGATAGATATTGGAAATCTGAAGAATTATGCAAATATGTGGCATTATTTTAATTATCACAACATTATTGTTTTTACTCTTAATAAGAACATCTTAAGAACTCATTACTCTGCAGATATCTCTCCCCCTGCCTTCTCCAGGTGACTGACACACTGAGATATCTCCTTAGAGGAGAAATAATATGATGGATATGAAGAAACTGAATTTACCATCTTGGCATTTTTCTTTTTTGTTGTTGTTGTTGTACTGGGGATTGAACCCAAGGGCATATTAGCACTACCTCCGAGTTACACCCCCAGCCCTATTTTTTTATTATTTATTTTGAGACAGGGTCTCACTAAGTTGAGGCTGGTTGCGAACCTGGATCCTCCTGTCTCAGCCTCCCAAGTACAGGGATTACAAGCGTGCGCCACCACACGCGGCATTTTTATAAAGACTACCTATGGACAACGATAAGATGATTTAACCAGCAACTTTCACTCCTGAGGCTGAGTTTGCTACTTGGTCACTAATATCTGTTCTCCTTTTATTTCTTATTAATAGAACTCCCAAAGTACATGGTCACTCAGAATTACCTTTCCAAACCTCTTTGTAGAGTTTACTGAAGATAGAGAGCAGACAGATCCAGGGTCCCTGACACTACAGAGCTCTACACCAGCCTGGGTTGCTGTGAGATGCCTAATACAGGTGCTGGACCCCACCCCCCATTATAAACTTTTGCTCTAATCTGGAATCTGTCATTCTAACCTGTTGCACATTCCTGGATTCTGCTGATAGTTCATGCCAGGTTTGATAACTTTGAGCCCAGATTACTTTGTAGTAAGATTTTAACAAAATTTCAAAAATATACTCTGCTATATACACAAAGCAATTTTGAGCACAGAACACAAAAAGCTATTGCATAGCCACTTTAACTGTAGAAAGTTATCTTATTTAATTGCTTATCTGTAGACATGTATGCTTAATTTGCCCTATTTTTAAATTTGTTGTTTTTTTTCTGTTGCATGCCAAAATCTGCTGTTGAACCTCTTTGTGAATGGTTCATTTCAATTACTGTATTTTCAACTCCAGAAATTCTATTTGGTCTCTTTCTAAAATTGTTTTCTCTTTGATATTTTCAATTTCTTCATGCAACATTTGTCTAGTTTTCTTTAGTTTGTTGTTCATGGTTTCCTTTAGTTCTCTAAGCATATTCAAGCCAATTGATTCAGTCTTTATCTGGTAGGCCCAACATGTAGGCCTCCTCAGGAACTGTCTCTGTCAATTTATTTTTTTCATGTGAGTAGGCCACACTTTCTTGATCTTTGTATGTGTTGCAGTATTTTGTTTAAAAAGGTAAATATTAAAATGTGATGACCTGGAAATCAGATTATCCTTCGCTGAGCTGTGTGCTGTTGTTGATTATTGAGGATCCTGGTCATCCTGATGTTATGAAACTATTTTTGCAAAGACTGTATTCCTTATTGTGTGTGATTACTGAAGACTCTTTTCAGTTGTTATATTGCTCATCCAATGACCTTATATGACTTTTCTTAGGTCCTGGAATTAAAAATAAAAGAAGAATGCAAATTTCTTAGTGTTTGTAGCTTGTCCCTAAACTGGACTCCTCTTCCTTCATTGCTCAGTTAGGCTGTTTGCACCATCTTAGCCTTCACTGCTGCTTGTGCAGAACCAGAAGATTTGTCAGAAGTACAATGTTTAGAGTGTGCACAGATCTCTTCTGAGCATGTTTCTTGCCCTGGGAATGCATATATCCCTTATTCACAGAGTGACTCTACTGAACCCTTATTACCCCACGAAATTTCCTTTTCCAGGTTTTTGAGTCTGTTTGCTGCTTGCCTCATCTGCCATCTCTTGTCCAAGGCAGGTACAGGTAGTGTATTTTAATTAATTAATTAATTAATTAATTAACTTGGTACTGGGGATTGAACCTAGGGGCATTCTACCTCTGAGCTATACCCCTAGGCCTTTTTATTTATTTATTCATTTATTTAATTTTGAAACAGGGTCTTCCTAGGTTGCTGAGAACCTCACTAAGTTGCTTATGCTTTCTTTCAACCTGTGATCCTCCTCCCTCAGCCTCCTGAGTACTGGGATTACAGGTGTTGTGCTACCAAGCCAGGCCTGATAGAATATGTTTTAAAATCTTTGGATGACCTCTTTAGTGACTACCTGGAAAGCTTCTCTAGCCTGGGGGAGGGGTGCAGCAAGACAAAAGTCAGACTGTGTAGTATTCCCTAGTGCTTTAAGTAACTATAAGATAGATCAGAGCATACAATCACAGTATATTAAAAACAAGTTTCATATCATCCTCCTAGCACTAGGAAGCCAAACCAGGAACCTGGGCTTCCATCACCTGGCCATGGCCACTGTGCGGGCGATTGGGTGATAACAGATGATAGGCTACAAAGCCACGACACTTTACCGACAAAATTCTGCAGCCTTTTTCTTCATCAAACACTCCCCTAGCTGCCACAAGTCTTCAATTAGGATTCCGAGATTCAAAAATGTTAATTCTGTACATTTTTGTTACCTTATGGTTGTTTCAGTGGAGGGACTAATTCTTTTTTTTTATGTTTTTATTGGTGCATTGTAGTCTCACATCACAATGAGTATTAGTTTGGTGTTAACATACATGCACGCAGCTCTTGGTGTCCCTCCCCCCCCGCCTTCCCCCCCCGCCTCCCCCCCACATGTAGCACTGAGAATGATGTTGGTATAATCTCATATATACACATTGTTTATGACAGTAATTCCATGGATTCACTACTTTCTTACCCTTCC